>LBNU01026396.1:10002-21600 GCA_014162995.1 Artemisia annua | reverse complement strand
TTGTTAGGAATACGATTTTTGTATAAGAAAGATTCGGTCACCCCAAATATGACTAAGCATTGTTTAGCTCGTAGTATTTATAATAGTTAGTAAAACGTAGATTAGAAGTAGTTAGTATTCGCGGAAGAAGGACGGGTCTTTACCCACTGTATGCCTGATCCGCAGCCCAAGTGGCAAAAACTCATGTACATATAAAAGCCCTCTCCATCCTTGGAGAGGGTAAGCCTTCTCATAATCTATTTTCTTTTTTTTGGTTTTCTCTCAAGGCTTCACTTTCTTTCTCTCTCTCTAACTTTCTCTCTCTACATTTCTTTCTTTCTTTCTTGCTTGTAAACGAACCAAACCACAAGGATCAATACGTGTTTTGAGCTTATCTAGTATCCTACATTGACTTTCTGAGGTCAAGGTTTGAATATGCATTAGTTGAATTTGATTTAGCTCTAATATGTCATTTATAGTTATTTTAAGTTGATATCAATCAGAATTAGGCAGTATTTAAGGTCTTGCATCCGTAGGTTATAGTTGAGGTTTCATAAACAGCCTGAGTTGGATTTTATAGATCAAAATAGATTAGGTTAGTTTGTAGTGCTTAAACATACTCAAAATAGTATAACAAAGTAGTTTAGAATCTGGTATCTTGGACTCCTTTGGTCAAAACCTGAACTCACCCATTTTCATAAAATTTCCACAGCTGATCTGCACTACCTTTTTAACCATCAATTCTAGAGATCAAATGTTGTTCAAAAAACATAAAATTTGGTTTTCTTAAATCTTTAGTTGCTCATCTTTATATAATTACTTAGTTTTTGCAATTTCAATCCAGTTTACTAGCTTATTTTTGGCCTCAAAAACCACCCCTGGACCTGTTTTCTCCCCTGCACATCAGTTTAGCAACCCAACTTTCAAACCATTTCAATAGCTCATATAAGCTTCAGCTTTTAGTTCCTAGTTTCTACATTAATTAGCTTAAATTTTAGCTCATAAGTCCCTCAGTAGACTGTTTTTCAAAGTTTCAATAGTCCATTTACATGCTTATCTATCAGACTTCTGAGTACTTTTTCTTAGCTTAAACTTAATCCAAATCCTTCATTTTGCTTGTAAGAGTAGTCTGCTTGTTCTAGTTTAACTGTTTGAGTTTCATTTGGCATTAGCTTATCATTAGAATAGCTTTTAGACTGCCTTAACTTGCCCCATTAGCCCTGTTTACCCTCAGCAGCCCACTTTTCCTTCTGCTTATTTGATGCTTTTTAGCTAGTTTTGACTGCTTTTTTTTGTCCCTTTAGCTCATTAAGGTTTCCCTAGTCAGCCTTTGCTCATATTCTCCCTTTAGCATAGCTTATTTCAGCCTAGAATAGCTTTTTTAAATTTCATAAAAATCCCTTTATTAAATTCTGCTTGAACAGGTCTGATGTAGGGCAAATTTAGGTGTTCAATTGATCATAGGAATTAGGGCTTTTTGGTTTTCTAAATAGCCAGTAGTATAAGCTTGATTTTGCCCCCTTCACTTTCCAAAAATCTGCTTAATTGGTAGCTTAAAATTAAGCTAGAAGTAGGTACCTTAGGCTTCTTTTATGCAAACTGCTTATTGTTTTTCTGGCTTACGGCCCGGGCTTATTGGAGTTTCTTGAGTTGAATTAAGTTTTTTTAGGTCTATTACACTATACCTGAGCTTTTGGTGCATTCTAGTGCTTATTTGCTTATTTGAAGTGCTTATTTAAACTGCTTATTTGCACAAACTGCTTATTAGTGCTTAATTTTTAGAAAATTTTAATTTTCCTAGGTTTAGAATAATATTTTAGAGTTTTCTGCAAAACTTTAGATTTTTATAAGTTTATTTACCATTTCTTTTAATTAAAAGTAGTTTTTAAGTCTTTTAAAATCCTTTTTAATTAATAATAATTAAATAAAAAGCAAAAAAAATAATAAAAATATATATCTTTTCAGTTTTAAAATTAGTTTTATAATATTTTAGAATTTTCAAAATTAAATTTTCATTTTTCTAGCTTTATTTCATATTAAATAGCATTTTAGTATAATTTAAATAATTAAAAATACTTTTAATTCATATTAAATAAATAAAAGTATAAAAAATATTTTTCTTTTTTTTTAAGTTTCTTTTTACATTTAGAATGTAGGAAAACTATTTTTACGCCCATAGGATTAACATTGCCTTATTTTCACTTTTTATTTTGAGCACGTACGTTTATTTTAATTTTAATTCTCGTTTTAGTTTAAATCCGCGTTTTAGGTATCCTTATGCCCATTACTTGTTCCCTTATCTTTGTTGCTTGTTTTGATTCGTTATTTCAATATCATTAGTGTAGAATTCCATAATTCCCAATTATTTTCCTATTCACTTCACGTTTTCACGATCACGAACCGACAAACTCGACTTCAACCTTCGTTAGGAGAACGACCCGGGGAAATACTTCCACGGGTATTTTTTTGGAAAAACAAATACTCTAATTACTACATCATTCCACCATGACTAAGTCAATCAACTCATCACCACCATCTCGACCCATTAGAAGAACCGCTAGGATTAGTGTTAAACCTTGTTGCTTCAACACCAAAATAAACCTAAGCTCCTCATCCTCGGATGAATCACCACTAATCATCTCATCACCAATAAATGAAGAATACTTCCTTGACCTTGTAAATCCTACACCATCACCTAGACCACAAAATGTCACAACCACTCCACCACCAACAAAAACACCGATTGATCCAATTCCACCATCGGCACCAACTCAACCATCAAAATCACCATCACCTCCAAAATCACCTAAGATTGAACCCATGAAACTTTTTGGTACGGCACCATCATCACCACTCTCATTTCTTGAAGACTTGGAATATCTTCCTCCAAGATCACCAAATCCACCAACAAGTGAACCACAACCACTTGAAACACAATCGTCTCATCCACTTGAACCTCCATCATCTCAACCATTCAAAACGCAATCACCACCACCACAACCACAATCAATGTTGTTTCATCCCATCCACAACGACATCCATGGTCCTCTATATGGAGAACCCAACTTCCAACAAAACAATCAACCTCAACATCAACCACCACCTCAAGAACCCCAATCTCAACACTTTAAACCCTCGATTCCTTCTCTTAAGGAAATAGAGGAATCCTTATGGAATAACCCACCTAACACTCATGAGGAGATCAATGATCGCCTCGACAATCTATATGCTTTCCAAAGCATAATTGATTCACACCTCCATCAAGCGGTGGAATTCCAAACCGCCTTGATCTCATCCGTTGTAGCACCTAACACAAATAGTGCTCCACAACCACCACAATCAACCACAAACCCTATCCTACCTAATCCTCATCATGGTTGTTCGTAATGTGAGCGAACAACGAAAATTTGTGAAAGCATACAAACAATGCTTCACCAAGTTCAAGACGAAACCCGCTTCATACTTCAACACATTATCGAGCATCTAAACGCTCTTTCTCATCCTCAACACCCTTAGACTTCGTTTTAGGAGGATGAATCTTATTAAGGACAATGATGGTCTTTTTATAGATGTAGGAATTTTTTCTTTCTAAGTTATTTTCCAGTTTCTCTTTTCTTAAAAGTAGGACTTTTATTTCTTGTCTTTAATTTGACCTTTGTCAAAAATAAATTTTACTAGAAATAAAAATCGGTTCTACTATATTGGGTATATTATGGGTTGATTTTCATTTTGTTATGAGTACGATGTGGATTCTCATCTTCTCATGACTTGTTCTATACTTGTCTCTTGCGGCAACTAACTTTCTTTTGTAGGTTCAAAATCCATGTATCCTTACTTGGCACCCCAACTAGGGGGAGTATTGTCCAAGGGGGAGCATTCCGCTACGCAACTCCTCTTTTTGTTTCGAAAAAAAGGGGGAGAATTAATATTTAACTTCTCAATCCTAACTTAACTTTTACATATCACATCATTTTGCTACATCATTCATTCACAATTAAAAGTTAAGAAAAACATGGTTTAATATAGATTTTTAAAGACTTGATACTACAATTATTTAGTTGCTTAAAAATAAAATTTATGCTTTGTCCTCAACAAAAAGGGGGAGATTGTTAATACAAATATCGTCTGAAAAACGTTATTTATATTTTACGATCTTTGCTAAATGTTTTGTTAACGACAAAGTATAAACTTCATTTTCTAGCAACATATAACTATAGTATAAGTCTCACTTATAGAAACTCTATTTCTAAGTAAACATCACATTTGCTATATGATTCATTATTAATCTTATAATGTTGATAGCATGTTAAGTGTCAAAACATATTTAGCAAGTTTTACTAAGTAATGTGTCTAATTGAGTTATAAGTCTTCAAACTCTTTTTGATAACTCAATCACTTAATATATCATATGAACATGGTTCAAAGTTGCTACAAAAATACATTTACATATTTACTTTCATGTTATCAAAAGTCTATATTTAGAAATATATACTTACATCATGCATTGCATCATACATGTCTTGTCAATTTGACTTAGTAAGATTTCATGCATTCCTTAGATAGATTTACACTCAACATATCTTACAAGTTGACCTTGGAGGATCTTGATTTGACTTGACAAAGATATGAAAATATTTCTTGAGCTTTGACTGTCAGACCTGGCGGAACCCTTTGGGTACAAGGGCGGAACCCTTGTTTTGGTTCCGTCGGATCCGCCAGACTGCAGTCTTGGTTGGCTATAAATAGCAAACCACACTCAAGAATTTCACCATCACTTTTAGCCATACTTTGCATATAAACTCTCATTTATCTCATCTAACTCAGTAGCAACTCACTTGTGTGATTCTCTTATGTAGAAAGGAAGTTCACAAGTTCATCCAAGAAGTTACAAGTTTCAACTCAACGTTGCAAGACTTGTTAGCTTTTCATTGTGTAAACTCTTGTAGTTTATACTTCTTTTGTATCTTGTTAAGAAGTGATTGGTTAGTATTTTAGTCCTCAAAATACATTAAGTGATAGGAGTGGTTGTACCTTTGTAAAACAACTCGACATCTAGCTTAGTGTCGGAAATAGTGGATAGACGACGTTAGGTTGGTTCTACCTTGAACTAGGACCCGGTATTTAGCTTTGTACCGGATAAAGTGTATGCGACGATTGTAAGGGTTTCTCCACATGTAAAAGGAGCTTGTTGACTAGTGCGTGAAACTCTCGAGTTGGATACTCGGGGCGTGGAGTAGGGCAAGGAAAAAGAGTCCTTGTAGCCGAACCACGATAAACAATCGTGTTGTGGGTTGATCGTTTCTTTCTTTATTCTTGCATATTACTTATTGTTAATTAGTTTTAATCGTTGATTACACGTAAAGTTTTAAAAGATAAACAAGTTAAAAGCAGTAAACTATTCAACCCCCCTTCTAGTTTTCCACATAGTATGTCCCAAGTACTTCAACCAATTCATGCTCGTGTTTCATCTCTTATTTGGTATGAAGACTTTGTATCAACAACTCAACCAATACCTCAATAAAGTGTGCAGGCATCCCCTATCAATGTTTCATCTCTTATTTAGTATGAAGACTTTGTATTTGAACCAGGCTTTGTTCCAAACACTACTACACAATCTGAAGCTACTAGAAGGTCTTCTAGAGTCCGTGTACAACCAAGTTGGCTAAAAGATTATGTTACACCACATCATCCAAGGGCTAATCAAGTGTCAGTCACACCTTTACAGTCTCAATTTCAAGCTTTTCTGTGTGCTTTGGTGACTGAATGCACAACTATGGATGATGAGCTTAGAGCTTTGGAAAAAAATGATACTTGGGAAGTAACTTATTTACCTAAGGACAAAAAGGCTATTGCATGTCATTGGATCTTCAAGACTGAAGTGAAAGCTAATGGGTCATTTGATAGAAAAAAATCGAGGTTAGTGGTTAATGAAAATAGGCAAAGAAAGGGTGTAGACTATGGGGAGACCTTTGCTCCATTTGCAAAAATGGTGACTGTGAGATGGATGTTTCAAATGCTTTTTTACATGGTGACTTGTTTGAAGAAGTCTATATGTAGATGACACAAGGGTATATTGGTCAGGGAGAGAGTGTGCAGAATACTAATCCTTCTAATCTAGTCTGCAAACTCAAGGAATCCTTGTATGGCCTTAAACAGGCACCAAGATAGTGGTTTGTTAAGTTGTCTTCTGCATTGTTATCTTTTGGATTTGTTGAGGTTAAGGCAGGCTACTCATTGTTCAGCAAATTAGACAGTTCTTCCTTTACTGCAATTATTGTGTATGTAGATGATTGATTACTCGTTCAGTCAATCTGAGATTCAAGCTCTTAAATCAGAATTAAGCTTTCATTTTCACATGAAAGATTTAGGAGAGTTGAATTATTTTCTAGGACTGTAAGTTTGCAGAAGTGATCAAGCCATTTTTATTTCCCAAAAGAAGTATACTTTGGAGTTACTTACAGAAGCTGGTGTCTCCAATGGAAAGCCTTACAAACTTCCTATGGACTTTCATGTAAAATTGCAGGTAGATGTTGGCACTCCTTTGCTTGATCTAGAAGTCTATAGAAGATACATTGGGAAACTCATTTATCTTACAATCACAAGGCCTGATATTTGCTACACAGTTTATCTCTTGAGTCAGTTTATGCAAAGCCCCACTTCAGTTCATATAACACTTGTTATGATACTTGTTAAACTCACCAGGTCAAGGTATTCTTTTAGCCATTGATTCTGCTGTACATTTGACTGTATACTATGATAGTGATTGGGCTAGTTGCCCTATGACAAGGATATCCACTATTGGTTATTGCATTTTGCTTGGTTAATCATTTTATTTCATGGAAATCAAAGAAACAAGATGTTGCATCAAGATCTTCATTAGTTGCTGAATACAGAGCTATGCCATTAACATGTTTTGAAGTCACTTCGTTAGTCACTTTGCTCAAAGATTTTGGACCAGTTGATCTTAAGTATGATAACCAAGCTTCTTTGTACATAGCAGCAAATCCAATATTTCATGCTAGAACAAAGCATATAGAAATTGATTGCTAATATGTAAGAGATCGAATCAAAAGTGGACAAGTTCTTCCTTCTTATATTTCAACCAAAGTTCAGCCGGCAAATGTGTTTACCAAAGTTCTACTAGTTTATCAACATTCAAGGCTATTGTCCAAGTTGGGAGTTTCCAGTTCCTCCACCTCTCAACTTGAGGGGGAGTGTAAAAGAGGAGTTGGCTAAACTACATGGAATGAAATGTAACTTATTAATAGTTCAGGGTTTCTTTTGTAATATTTCTGTTAGAGTTAGTTTTCATTTTCCCTTGTATATAAACTCTGTATTTCCCTCTTTATTTCAAGTAATGATAATCACTTCCACTATGTGTTTTATGTGAAGTGTGTGTTTCTTTCATTTCATCATTATCAACATGTTTTTATCTAGTGCTAGTCTATAACCTCGTATAACACACACACGTACACGGGGTTATACAAATTTTTTTTTAAGATTTGGCTCATATTATAAGTTGTAAAAATATTTTTAATATAATGGTTAACACTACTACAATAATATATACGGTTAAATAAAGCAGTGTAACAAAAACAATTATACTCAAGCGAGGTATGAGAGAGGTAGGATGTACATTGCCACATATTTACAAAAGGGTAAAGGAGCTGCTCCAGAAAGACCTCCGTCAACATCCTTCAACAATGAATGGTGAGCAAAATGTAGCATCTATAAGTGTGTAAGTATGTGGGTGGAGTGAGAGGAGGGGAGTATAAGACTAGAAATTAGGCTAGTAGTAATGGTGACCACGGTCACCTCTTCTACTTAAACACCAACTCAGCACAACCTTCTGCATGATAAAGTTAGTGTAATAAGGTGACGGTGATCACAACAAAAAACATACCTCACAAAACAATTTAATAAATAAACACCCACACACAAACCTCACAAACAATTACTAGTAATAAACAAGAGGATGACTCGGTCGAGTATACGACCGAGTTGTGCATTTTTAAGGGGGAGGGGGGACGCGTTTGTTACACCCCGTGCCCGCTTTGACCAAAAGAATAAAAACTTTTTGCGTTGAAACGACATATCAAAACTGACCTGCTGTTACTCTTTTGACCATTAACAAAAGTCTATAAACATTAAGACATTGAGACTATTTTTAAAAGAAACTAGACTCAATTACCTTCGAAACGCCGGGTGGTACGACCCGTGATGATTTACAGATTAAAAGATATGATTTTTCGAAAACTGACTCCAACTAGTTCTCTAAACTAGTTCTCCAAACTTGTTCTCCAACTAGTTCTCCAAACTTGTTCTCCAACTAGTTCTCCACTAGTTCTCCAACTATTTTAACCACATTACAAACAATTAACCATATAAATTTCTTTTACAAAATTCTTGACCCGTTAGACCCATAATGGGTTAAAATGGACCTTGTCCCAAACACCCCCTTTTTCTACGTAACCCTTTTATGCATTTTTGACCCATTTTCCCGAAAAACAACTTCTATAACTCGACAATTAACGAAACTTTCCAGATTTACTTCTTATATCATTGGACTCATTTTCATATAAAAGCATTTACCGTTTGACCCTCGAAATAGTGCTTTACAAATGACGGGTTTTGTGCCAAAACCCATTTTGACCCATTTACATAACAAATCATCTATAACACTTCATTTGTCCACCAAACTTAACCAACATCATTAATTTAACATACTAAACTTGTTCCACAGACACATGACCCGTTTACATCCCAAAATGGGTATAAACACACGTTATGCCAAACATCCCTTTAACACATGGCCATAGACACTTGACCCATGTTATGACATTCCGTTTGGCGACTCAATTACTTCAACGACCATAAATTATACCTTGACACTTGACAACATACTTACAAACCAATTTTAGACTTTCGGGGGTACAACATTGACTTGAGCTCGGTATCTACCTAAGCTCTTACTTTCTTACCATGCTTCTAATCTTCCGCATTAATAATCCTTAAGCCTTAGCTCAAGCTTACCATCTCCATCACACATAAACCTACAAAACATGGTAAACATCTAAACAATAAGCACGAGGCTTAGTAAGCAAAACGATTATAACATAATATCATAATCATTCACATATTACGCATCATAAACCATTAATCCATTGCAATCATTAAACATAACACATGCCTTCAATTACTTAAGGCCTTACTATTCTATCTCGACCACGTCTAAGGACACTTAATCTACACATCTTTTGTGAGTTATGTCATACTAGCCTTAACTTCACTTTCACATAAGTACAAACATTCCAAGTCATACAATTACCTTAACATAACAAGTTACATAACACATAATATATGAAATCATAATAACATTACATTATAATCGGTTTACTTACCTTGATTCCAAGCTAATGGTATCAACTAGAATCATCATCATCAACACCATCATTAGTCTTCTTCACATCCTAGGTCAATGTCACACCCTGAATTTACCTGTTATGGGCAGCGGATTTGAATACACGGGTGTAACTTTCATGGCATCCCATCACAAGATTATATTGAACGACCTAAAGTGTCGTTTAGAAAATACACGTTTGATCATGAATAAAAATCAGAGTTTACA
The DNA here is from genome assembly GCA_014162995.1 of Artemisia annua. Taxonomy (NCBI): domain Eukaryota; kingdom Viridiplantae; phylum Streptophyta; class Magnoliopsida; order Asterales; family Asteraceae; genus Artemisia; species Artemisia annua. Next base: position 11,993 of record LBNU01026396.1, on the reverse strand, counting down.
AACATAGGTCCCAATGTAAGTTGCAAGTTTTGAAAACAAGTACAAGTTTGATCAAACGATACATAAGTGCATGAAAAACCGTGATGCAAGTCGACGCCGCGACTTCAAAATGATGATCCATATGCATGTCCATGATGATGCTAATTACCTGAAAATACATTGCTTAAAACGGTCAACATAAAGTTGGTGAGAAATCATAGGTTTATAAACAGTTGTTATACGAAACCACAAGTATAATCTGTATGACATAAGTCACGTAAAAATGAAGTACAATAGCCTTAAGCTCATGACCCCGAAACTAGACCAAATGAGATGCCCCTCAAGAGAGTGTTATGCCGACACTCTAAGTATGATAAAATGAAATGCATCCGCTAACGGACGTTGGTATGACCAACACGGATGGAGGCGTCACCCTCAATAGATCTATCCACTCACCCTCGCTTATATATAATTAACGGTCCATGATAATAGGGGACTTGCAATTGGCATATGAGGTAACTTAACCTATTGTACAATGAATTTGATACCTTGGTTCGTATATAAAAATGATTGCAATGTATTCTCCCCCGTGGGATTTGAAAACATTAATAAATGTAAAAACGGGGCTATGAAAACTCACCTCAAGTGATGATGTAAGTACTCGGATTACTTATGAAATGATCGGAACCGAACAATGGAAACACTTGACAATACTAGGCACGAACAACTAGCCGCAACCTAATAATGAATGTATGTATACTACATGAGATTATGAAATGAAATGATGCATGAACATGTACATGTTACCTATACCACTCGTACTTTGAAAATATAAGTTGTCGTCGAAATTCAATGTTGGTAACACTTGGTAAAATATGTACTCAAGTTAGTACGCAAAACTAGTCAAGTAACTTATATTTATATATATAAAGTGTAGGCACGTGTGTCGACGTTAGGAGACCTTGAAAACCATTACGTTGTCGGGTTAGTGACTTGTGATGACACGGAACTCTATGGTTATGAAAAACGGCCCTTCAAGTTTAGTTGCATGAAAACTATACTTAGTACGAAATATATATACTCTATGTTAAAAGCTGTCAAAACAATAAGTATATATCAAGTTTAAAACGTGGCTTTTATTTTCGTTATACGTCCGTTTTCTACGTTCTTTATATCCACACTTTCGTGTAAACAAATACTAACATGTTTTTAGAGACCCGGGTCACCTAGGTTTCGCCAAACGCCTAAAATGACCCAATGAATAATTCCCATCAGCAAACACATTTTCCGGAAAACAATTTTTATCGTTAAACATATAAAAATCATAACTCCTTCGTTATAAGTCCGTTTTTGTCCCCGTTTTCGGCCATAGTTTCGTCTCGGAAAGTATTTTCTAAATATTTGGCCAAAAATTACTCAAAAGTTACTGAGTTCACCACGTTTTCATTTTTAGGACAGTAGGTTATGTACAAGTGTAAAAATCCATTTTCCTAGTTAACAACATGTCCAAAAATCATTCCTACAACAACCAATCATCCCATAACCTACCATACACCTTCTTAGGGTGTCATGGGTTCCTAAACATCATCCACCATGATAATCTAACAAGGATCTACTCATTCTAACATCTAGGGCTCAAAAGTTATAAAAAGTGTAAATGGAGTGGTATAAACTAACACATGCATGTAGATCTTGTATAAAATCAAATGAATATCATGAGAACTTGGTGAAATTATGAAAATGAGTTTTGACAACTTACTTGAAAGATTAGTGAGCTTATGGAGATGAAAACCTATAAAACCTTGGGTTTTTATTTCAAAACCCTAAAAAGGAGTACTAAATAAGCTTGATTATAACTTGATCTTGAAAAATCTATGCTTTCTTGTTGTTGTTCTTGTGATGGCCGGCCACAAAGAAGGAGAGAAAGAGAGAAATGTGTTTTATTTTCTTGACAAATGAATTATTATGAGTATAAACTATGTATAGATATTTTAGGGACAAAGAGTACATGT
>LBNU01026395.1:83731-159553 GCA_014162995.1 Artemisia annua | reverse complement strand
CCTATTAGAGTAGCTTTTCTATCCTAACGAACACTATTCCCTGTGAGAGAACGATCAATCCCCCGTACTTACCACTATCCTATACTACATCGGTCAGGTACACTGCCTGATGGGGTTGTAAGCCTCTTGAGATCCCTTGAGAGGTAAAACCTGTTGTAAGGTCACAAAACCACGCATCAGTCAGTGTTCGGTGTTTCAGGAGTAAATAAGTCTTGAGGTATGACCTGATGATCCTGATTTGGTGTGATAGGCTGTGGTGATGGTGGATCAGGTGTAGAAGCTGATGAAGTTGCTGATGTATTAGAAGGAGATGATTGGAAAGTGGGTATGGTTGTTGAGCTAGAGGGTAAAGAATTATTCTCATCTGTTGCCTCACTAGAATGATGTTGATTTTGAGTGTGCAATGACAAATTTCCAGTAGAAGTTTGTGGCAGAGTGTTTTTGGTGACTCGTGAGGTAGAGGGAGTTGAACCCTCAGCATTTACTTGTGTAGATCTGTTCCTGCAAGCATCTTGAATGAGGGTAGTAAACTCATGATTTTTATTACGCAACTGAAAAGGAAATATATCCTCTACAAACTGGACATGCCTTGAAAGATAGAGACGATTCGTAGTGGGATCTAGGCATTTATATGCGGATTGGGATGTTGAATAACCAAGAAAGATGCAAGGTTTTGATTTTGGGTGAAGTTTAGACACAGAATATGGACGAAGCCATGGATAGCATAAGCATCCAAATGATTTTAGTTTATTATAGTTTGGGGTTCTGTTGAACAACATTTCATATGGAGTTCGGGAATTTAATATGGGTGTGGGAAGACGATTTATCAAATAGACGGCTGTTTGAAAAACATGAGACCAGTAACTCAACGGGAGTCCTGCAAAATGGAGTAAAGAGAGACCGGTTTCCACAACATGTCTATGGCACCTCTCGGCTGTGCCATTATGTTCTGGGGTATGTGGAGGGGTCGTGAAATGAGAGACACCACAAGAACTAAATACTGGAATTAGTTTTTGGTATTCACCACCATTATCCGAAAAAACTGAAATCAGAGAAGTTTGGAAATACGTTTCTACCAACTTTTTAAATTGGGAAAATATAATGGAAACATCTGATTTCTTTTTCATTGGATAGAACCATATGTATTTAGTATAGAAATCAACAAAGATTAGATAATACACAAAACCATCAATAGATTTTTGTGTTGGTCCCCATACATCAGTGTAAACAAGTTCTAATGGTTTAGTACTCGTAAGAGAATTATTGTAGAATGGTAACTTGTGACTTTTATTAATGGAGCAAGAATCACAATGAAATTCAGAATTTGACATAGAACTTGAATTGAAAACACTACTATTAAGAATGGATCGGAAAATCTTATTGGATGGATGACCGAGCTTGTGGTGCCAAAGAGACAACGACCGCTTGATAGTGACATGGACTTGAGGACTTCTTGACAAGGCTGCGTAATAAACATCATTGTTGTTCTCTCCCCGCATTAGAGACGCCCCCGTGCGAAGATCCTTTAAAAGAAAATAAGAGGGAAAAAATTCAACAGAAACATTGTTAGTTTTACAAAGCTTTGCAACAGATATTAAGTTTGTGCATAAACTAGGAACACAAAGAACATCAGGTAAATATAGTGATCTATTTTGTGTTTTTAGTGTGGTGTTTCCGGTGTGTGAGATAGAAAGACCTTTACCGTCACCCAAGAAAATCTCATCTGGACCCCCGTAGTTCGAAACGCTATGAAGAGTTGATGGATCTGAAGTAACATGATGAGAAGCCCCACTGTCAAACAACCAAGGTTGTTGATTTGTAGTAGAGCTGTTTGACATTGATATATTTGCTACTGGACTTGAAGTGCTTGTTAGACCACTGACATGAATATTATTATCTTTTAAAAAACGAGCAAGTTTCCGACAATCGCGTGTATCATGCCTATTTATTTCACAGAATTGACAAAATTGATCTGATCGATACGACCGATTTCCACCTTGGTTTTGCCATTGAGGGTGATAAGTGTGGTCACGAAATTTGCGAGAGTTTGAGTAATTTTTATTTGGACGACCCTGATTACCGCTGTACTATTTGTTGTGTGGTTGAAACTTGAAACTGGATTTTTGTGTGACATTAGCAGTGGTAAGAAAAGTAGATTGTGATGAATCACTATCCTTCAACATCCGTTCAAAGTCTACTAGTTTCTCAAATAGTTCAGAGAATGAGATCACTGACTCGCGAACTTTGATAGCTGCAACAATGTTGTTGAATTCGTCTCCCAGTTGAGATAGGATATGAACAACCAAATCTTCTTCAAGAATTGGACTTTGGGCAAGAGCAAGTTCATCTGCAATTGATTTCATTTCATGAAGAAATTCGGCGACTGACCTGGTGCCTTTGGGAATTTTCGTGAGTTTTGATTTTAACGAGATAATTCTTGAACGCGAGGAGCTCGCGTAACTGGAGTTGAGACGTTCCCATGCCTCGCGTGAAGTTTCAACAGATGAGATAATTGGTTGAATCGTTTCCGAGCAACTTCCGAGAATTGCACTAAGAAGAATTTGATCTTGTCGAAACCAAATAGAATAAAGAGGATTGAGCTTTTTCCCATTGTCAAGAAACTGGGCAGGAGAAACGAGTGTACCTCAATATAATCTATAAGATCCAAACCTATTAACGTGGACTGGACTTGTTTGCGCCATACCGGAAAGTTTGAAGCAGTGAGTTGGATTGGAAGATGTGTTGGAGCATTTAGTTGGATGATTTGGGTTTCGGAAGTGAGCGGCATGGCTGGAGAGAAAAAATGATATAAAGATCTTAGATTGTAGCTCGTTGGAGCGTTCTGGCTCTTGATACCATATAAAGACTGACACTTGAATTGAGAATGAAAGTTTCAATTGTATTACAGAATCTTATGATGGCCTCTATTATATAGCCATAAGTTACAAGTAGCAGTAGTTATCTATTATAACTAATTGACTAACCCTACGGTGAGTTACAACAAACTGTTAACCAAATCTATATTCTAGAATTATCCTTAACACGGCGAGGGTACGATGGTGCAGCGGCGAGCTGCGGCGAGGGTGGCGAGAAGGCCACGTATGAACGCGAACACTCACTCTTCATCGCACCTTCCCCTCTTAGTTATATTAATGATTATCGGAAACAATATAACATTAAACATTTTTAAGACTTCATAAAAGAAAAAGTTATAATAATTAGTTCCATGGTGTATCTATTTCGAAAACACACGACTATTACAACTATAAAATTCTTTGATATACTATTAAACATTTTCTTTTGTGAGTTTTAACAACCAAATTCGGAGTTTTTTTGTTAGACACTCGCATTTTGAAAACATATATATAGAAACATTGCTCACTCTTCTATAAACATTAAACTAAATCATCATCATCCGTATATACAACTATAGAAGTTTAAAATAGTGTATTTTTTTAAAATGAACACTTTGCATAAACCATTATCAAAACAAACACTTTCAAAAGATTTACCAAAATCGACAAAGCGAGCAAAATATTTGGGCGAGCAAAGCATTTGCTCGCCATGTTCTTTGTCTTTTAGTGAGAAAGGCGAGCAAAACATGGGGCGAGCAAGCATTTTGCACTCCATGTTCTTTGTCTTTTAACAAAAAAATGTTTGACTTCTTAAGAAAATGGCGAGAAAAGGGGAGGGCGAGCAAAATCAAAATGCTCGATGTGTCGATCTTGGTAAATATATAAAAAAGTGTGTTTTTTTTTTTGTAACCGTGATTCCGACCTTTTGGCCGACTAATCCACGGGGTTTGAACCCACCGCCACACAGACTCAAACCAGGTAAAGCCCTCCCTTTTCAGGAGGTTGGCGTGACCACTTAAAGTTGTTTGCACCTAGCAGGAATTGAACTTGAGACCTCACACATTTTAAAGTGATAGTCATAAGCCCTTTTACCACTAGGCCACCCTTAAGTGGTTAGTATCTAAAAAAGTGTTAGTTTTTTAATTCTTGTTAGGAAGTGTTCATTCTAGTAACTGATTTTTTAAAATATGCTCTTGTTTGTGAAATAGCTCAGGATTTCAAGGTGATTATTACTTGTTTTATTGTGTATCTATAGTTTAATGTCTAAATTCTCTTAAGTACTGATAAATGTGCTAATGATTGTTGATAGTAGACTGATTTGAGGTTCCAGATCCACAAAGCTTGCTAATTGTTGGTCTCTATGAGGATATTGTGTGCAATTCAAGCTAAGAAGGTCACCATTATGCCTACAGATATCGGCTCCTAAAAAATATTCTAATTATCCTCTTTATCTACTGAGTTGTAGTTGTTGGAAGAAAGAAAATAGCACGAGTACGATTCGCAGGCCATGTTCGGTTAAAAGTATGTGGCTTATTTAACAAGCATGTGAGAACTTTGGTAGAATAACATTTTCAGGAGGCTAAATGCTTTCATTATGATGATATGTATTATATATATAATATCAAGACATTTGATTGAAATTTAATGATGTTAGTTTAGAAACATTTGATATGTATATTGCAGGTAGCGGGTTTATATATCAGAGACATTTGAAACTCAAATCTTGCCTATCAATTCTTGAGCTAATGTTAGATATGATGCATGATTTTTTAATCGGCCATCTAGTCATCTTTACAAAATAGCACATATATCACATGTTTGTATATATTTTAATTAGTCTTCTATAATGAGTTATGACATATATAACCACCATTCAATCAAAAACCCTATTGTTTATCATTTTGGCAGCATGGCCTAGAGGTAAGGCGGGGGGGCTGCAAATCCTTTTTCCCCAGTTCAAGCCAGCGTTCTGCAAATCCTTTTTCCCCAGTTCAAGCCAGCGTTCGCTACTTTTTTATCTTCCGGTGTTTTATAAATGTATGATATGTGATATATTTGGAAGTCATTTTAACTTAGCAAGCATTGTTAAATGAATTTAGGTTGTGTTAATGTGTTTGCGTACTTCTAAACACTTTAATTTATTGTCATATATTATGTTTACGATCTCAATGAATTTAGATTTTGAGAACTAAGACAATCGATCTCAACGTACAGCAATGAAAATTTGCACTCCTTGGAATCCAAACTCTCGCTTCAACAAAAAAAGATGAGCATCTATATCACATCGACATATGATTCTATGAATTAGAATCTAAACCTCCAAAAGTAATAAAAACTTATTCCTTTATATCAATTTGCATATAGAATATTTTATCATTCATTATCACTCTCTTCCAAAGTATAAGAGGTTTTAACTCAGAAAAGAACAACTTTTTTGAGATAAAATAACCTTTTCCACATCCTAATATTGTGTGTACGTTTTGTTGTGAGATAACATGGAGCGAACACAAGCACCAAAACGGTAATGGTTTTTTATTTGTTTACCTTTCCTTTTTGTTGAATGATAAAGCATTATTGATCTTTTTATCAAATCCCCATATATAAATTTTGATGCAATTGATTTTTATATGAGTTTCCTATTTCTCCTACAATTTTCTTGCGAAGCCTTCTCTCTTCTCCGTCGTCTCCCTCTCCTCTCTCTTATCAACAATAATTATAACGTCTTTTACTTGATTGGACGCACCATTTTCAGTTTTGAAAGAACTTGAGAACTGTTTCAGGGGCAGAAAATCAGAAATATTGTTATTATTTTTATTTATTTTTTTTGAACATAGAAATATTGTTATTACCAGCAAGAATTTCATGATCAAGATCTCTATGCTCGTCATTCTTAACATAGTCCTACTTGTCCTCTATATCAAGTTCCTTAACCAAAATATTGTTCAAATACTTGTCCACCTCAACTGTTTTTTATGCTGATATTTTCAAAGGCTTTGAACATAGTTAAATCCTCCATGCATAACTAATCTCCTCTATATCAAGTTCCTTAACCAAAATATGGTTTATTGAAAACAAAATTTTATTTAGTTATATTAATATAACAGTAAACATTTTTAAGACTTCATATAAGAAAAAGTTATAATCATTAGTTCCATGGTGTATCTATTTCGAAAATACACGACTATTACAACTACCAAATTCTTTGATATACTATACAACATTTTCTTTTGTGAGTTTTAACAACCAAATTTGGAGCTTTTTGTTAGACACTCGCATTTTGAAAACATATATACAGAAACATTGCAAGTTTAAAATATGCAAGTTTAAAATGTGCAAGTTTAAAACATTGCTCATTGTACCATAAACATTAAAATAAATCATCATCATCAGTATATACAAGTTTAAAATATGCTCTTGTTCGTGAAATAGCTCAGGATTTCAAGGTGATTATTACTTGTTTCATAGTGTATCTATAGTTTAAATGTTTAATGTCTAAATTAACTCAAGTACTGATAAATGTGCCAATGATTTTTGGTAGTAGACTGATTTGAGGTTCCAGATCCACAAAGCTTGCTAATTGTTGGTCTCTATGAGGATATTGTGTGCAATTCAAACTGAGAAGGTCACCATTATGCCTACAGATGTCGGCTCCTAAAAATTATTCTAATAAAGTATGTGGCTTATTTCTGAGAGTCCAATCAGGAACAAGCATGAGAGAACTTTTGTAGAATAACATTTTTAGGAGGCTAAATGCTTTCGTTATAATGATATGTATTGCAAGCAGTGAGTTATATAATATCAAGATTGATTGAAATTTTATGATGTTAGCTTAGAAACATTTTATATGTATTGCAGGTAGCGGGTTTATATTCCCCTATTTAACATTTACTAGGAGCTATTAAGCCCAACACTTTTGCACCCCAACTCGGTTTGGCCCAACAGCCATATTCCCCATCTCTACCCGACCCGCCCACTATTCATTATCACTCACATTGCGAGTGTTAGAGTTGGATCCAGATGGATCTTCTCCGGTGCATGATCCATCGGTTTTCTGGCCACTCACCGATCCGAGCAAAATGGGTAATTTTGTTGCTACAGTTGCCTGTGAGGGAGTGTACAGTAGAATCTACAGTGATCCATTTTTTTATTCGGTTTGTGGATGTGGATTCGCCATATGTTACTCTTTACAGTGGGTCACTTTTTCTTAGCCACAAAATTTTGTTTTTGTTCATATATCTTTTTCTAGGGTTGGTGGATCAGCCATTTGTGCTAAAAGAAGAAGGTTCACATCTTTTTGAATCTGAATATTTCATATTAGGTATTCGTTTTTTTTTGTTGTTTTTGTGATTTTGCCATGTTTTTTAGGTTTACAAATTATTTGATTGGTGCTTTAATTATCTGGAACATTTGTTAATTGCTGTGTTGGTTTCGGATTCTTTCCCTGTTGCCTTTATTTACACAGAAATAAAATTAGTGGTGCATTGATGATTTGGTAGAATAGGTTGTGTGAAATCCATTTATACGAACCAGCTGCTACATTTGGTAGCTTTTTTTGGGCTTTCTTCGTGTTTGGTTATGGATATGCGATTGTGGGTTCTCAATGATTGAAGTTCAGAAAGGGGTAAGCTAAGATCCCAGCTAATAAGAAGCTGTGAGCATATCCATAAATAAGAGCCCCAACTAATATGTGTTATGTATTAGGGTTTATTATAGATTTTGTATACATGTTTATTATGGTGGTTTAGAAGTTTGATCTGAAATTTGATGATTCAACGGTGTAAATTTTAAAACTTGACGTCAATAACTTGGAAATTGGGTTCTTTGCTTTGTATAGTTAGGGACGATATGGGTGCTCGGTTGATATTTATGAGTATCTTTTTTTTATACTGAAACTAAGAGCTTATGAGCTTCGTTTGTTGAGCTTATGGTGGGTGGAAGTGACCCGTATCTTGGCGGGGCATCATGAATTCGTGTTTGCAGCCATGGCGGGCCGCAAGCCCTTTTATCTGGACACACAGTTACAAGTCTGAGCCAACTGTATTAGGTTTTTTTTTTCATTGGCGTGGGTTTACTGGCCGCAATTAAATTATTTCAGTAATTTTTACATTGTTAAATCGTGAAGTGTTGGTGATTGCGCCCATATTTCAGATTATGCATTGCTTTTAGTTAAGATTTACGGCTGCTGGGTTTGGTTTATTCATATTGTTTCTTCTGCTTTGTTGCCATTTGGTACTCTTTTCAAACTGACATATGAGTTGTTATTTGTTATAGGCTTATCTCGGTAAGCTGCTTGCTCACAACCTACTGTCTCCTCGCAACCATGTGCCTCTAAGTAAAGTCACAGTTGAGGTAGCCCGTATCTTGGCAGGGCAAATTATCGGATTTGCAGCCATGGCGGGTTTGCCTTTCTGTTTGATTTTTGATGCCCATAGCAGGTTCACTGTTTTGTTTACTTTGCGGTACTCGCTACGATGGCGGGGCAGCCTGTTTGAGATCAGGTTTGCAGCCATTATCGGTCTTTTTGCATTTGTTAAAATGCTATTGCTTTATGTATGGCTATGATGATGAATAGCCATTTTCTGAGGCAGATGAAGTGGGTCATCTAAGATTTGATCCGTAGGTTGGCGGGGCGAGGACCGGATGGCATGATTATGCAGCCGTGTTTCTTTGCAGCCACGGCGGATTTTGCTAAATATAGTCCTAAAAGCATTCACAATGAGAGTTTCAAGAAAATATTTAAAACACATTAAAATCTTTATATTCCATTTCAACCATATTGAATGTCATGTATCATGCTTAGGTGTCATGAAAAGGTTCATGATCTTGTACCTTTTCATACCAAATGATGTGAATGAATCTCTTAACAAAAGTGGGAATACCAATCTCGTGATCAAACCTTGTAAAATGATAAGAAGAAATCTTGTGATGATGTTATAAAAATTATCTCGTACCCAACCTCATAACTAACATTGTAACACAAAACAATAACCAACCTCATAACACAAGTGCTTGAACTAATCTCGTGATTCAACCAAAGTAACCAACCTAGTCAGTGAAACTTAGTAACCAATCTCGTGATCCAAACAAAAGAACCAACCTCGTAATTCAAACATAATAACGATCTTATGATAAACACATAAAACCACAACCTCTTAATAACTACTTCGAAAAGAAATTAAATATTATTTCTAAGTGCACTACCTCGTAACGAAATTAATTATTATTTCTAAGTACACAAAATCATAACAATCTAAAGTATCAACCCCGTGAAAAAGAAATAACCAATCTCGTATCAACTAGTCAAACAACTTAACTACAATAAGAAGTAGTGGAAACAGTGTAATCTCGTGATGAAGTAATGAAGTACATTAGCTATCTCATGATGAAATGGCAAAGTAGTGGAACAATGTAATCTCGTGATGAAGTAACGAGGTGAAGGTGTTATCTCGTGATGAAATGACAAAGTAATGGAGCCTTACCCGATAAATGCGATCATGAAGTAGCCAATCACGATATCAAATGAAACACAAAAACTGATCATAAGAGGCTTGAATGTCTTATCTCATATCGACGTGGGATGGATATCGATGTAGGACAACTTATTACATAATGCTTCGTAAATATGTATATACGTTTATATGATACACACTCATTTACGAATTACCAACGAATTTCTCAAAGCGGACCCATAGAATTTTGGTGAGGACATATCCTGGTTAATACTTTTTATTAAATAAGAATTATTTTGTTCCAAAATCAATCAATTATATTAACTGATTAATTAAAATTTTCTAATAGTTTCATTATTGTTAAAAGTTAATGTATTTCTTTTTGAACAAAGTTAAGGAACTGAGTAATTTTGTCGTTCAGTGACTTTTGGCTCAGTACCGATTCTCTCGAGGTCTTACGGTGAACGATGAACTTGAATGTTGTGAATTAGTCGATCAAAGGAATCGAAACTTTCGTAAACAAAAAGTAAAAAGATAATAAGAGTAACAAGCATTACTGAATAATGAGTTCTGATTCAAAACCAATCAAAAAAGAATAATACGATTCATAAAAATTTAAGACATATATTCCATGAAAAAAATAAATATGAAAACTAATCTAAGGGGGTGTTTGATTTCGACTTAATTGACTTAATATGAAAAAAAAATGAATTAATTAAGTCATATGAAAACTGTTTGTTTATTACTTAATAGAAAAAGATGACTGAAAATATTAAGTAATAAAACTGAGGTTATTGTATCTCTTAATTAAAGATGACTTAATAAAAAAAAAAATTAACAAACAAGCCCTAAATCTTCTATTGGTAGAGTCTCTCTTTGTGTTCTTCTTTGAATACATCTTTCCAGCCGTTCTAGCAAAACCGAATCAACCCGACCTCCACCCGGCATCTCATATCGACAAACTGGGCAGGTGGCACTAACACCTAACCACTTCTCAGCACACTCCTTATGAAACATATTCTTACACCATAACTCCTTCACTTCTCCACCACCAAATTCAGACAAACAAATCGGACAGTCTTCATCTTCGGGTGCTGACGTCACTGTTTCTAAGGATTCGATCACTAATTCTGAGGCTGGTAAGGGTCCTTGTTTGACAGGTATTAAAGAGCGAATGGTGTTAATAATGAAGATGACATGTTCGAGACGTTGAAAGTGTGATCGTGCGTGAGATGTTCGAGGCTGGTAAGGGTCCTTGCTCATTGATGACATGGTAGTGAACTTTTTTTACGGTGAATTTAGGGTTTATGAGTGAAGGTTACGTACTGATGATGAGAGATTGAGAGTTTATATAACTTTATATAGTATTATGAAAGAAGGATAATCAGAATGTTCTGGAAGTTGGGGATGGTTCTTCAGTCGTAAGTCATTGTTTAGTGTTTACGTTTTGTAATTTTGGTAGGATGAAACTTGTTAATTAGGAGAGTCCCGTAACTGTTGAGGTTACGTTAATAAGCCCTTATAGTTTTGACTATATTTAGTTTTTTAGGAGACCATCATGGTATAAAAAATAAATTAACAAAATATATACTACTTTTATAAATAATTAAGGTAATGAATTTATTTTCTTTTTCTTTAAATAAATCATAAAAACCCATGAAAGTTGTTCCTTTTATCGGCCAGCGACATCCTCATCCGCATTATCCGATATCCTTGTTTCGTTCATCCTCATAACTGCCTACTCTTTTATCATCACAACTATTACGATCAATGAAACCATTACCGTAACTACTTAAAGAATAATATAATAACCTTTGAGATCACAATGTTCATACGGAATTACCCTGCGTACGTAAATGAATTCTTGTAGGAAGTCAATCGAACTAACATTTAATGATACCGTTAATCGAAATATTACATTTTCTTTTGTTTGGTTGCTATAGTTATGATGTTGGAATTATTCCGTACATCATACCCGTCACCGATGACAGAGTCGCACGGGAATGACACAAACGTAAGAGATGGCTAACTTTTATTATTTATTATTCTTTTTTCATGATTTATTGAAAAATTGACGCCAGAATAAAGATCATGGAGACCGACGATGGTTGGTTTGCTGTTGATCATATTTCATGAGATTCCATATTTTTTGGAAAAGCAATTAGAAAAAGAAAATACGTAGTTGCTTATTAGTTTAAAACTTTAAATCTTTTATATAATAAAAGAATTACATCATTTCGGAATGTTTATATATATATATATATATATATATATATATATATATATATATATATATATATATATATATATATATATGTATATGTATTTGGCTCAATGCTATAAAAATAGATAGTATAAATTTTATCTTTTTATTTTTATTATTTGTATTTTAATTTAATTAATGAAATGTTAGCTTATTTAAATAAATGGAAAAAAAAAAAAGTTAGTCTCAAAAAGGTGGTGTTAGTTGGTGTTATGATAAGGAGTGGTTTTTTGGTGTTNATATATATATATATATATATATATATATATATATATATATATATATGTATATGTATTTGGCTCAATGCTATAAAAATAGATAGTATAAATTTTATCTTTTTATTTTTATTATTTGTATTTTAATTTAATTAATGAAATGTTAGCTTATTTAAATAAATGGAAAAAAAAAAAAGTTAGTCTCAAAAAGGTGGTGTTAGTTGGTGTTATGATAAGGAGTGGTTTTTTGGTGTTAAAGTGTTGTGACGCTGAAATGACACCCAAAAGTGGGTGTTAACATGTTATTGTACCGTGCCATCTAAAACTACTTCGGAACTTAGGTCGTACCAGAAGACAATTTTTGTACTATAGCATACGAAGAAACAGAGAGTGGTCTACAACGACCACCTATGACATCGTGACAAAATAATCTCTAAAGGCAGCGCCTGACCTTCAATAGCGATTTACTCGCTGCGCCTAGACGACAATCTTATCTTCCCAATACTCGTGTCGTGGAGCCTACGCCAGATAGTATAAATAGAGTCGTTCACACAGTTGAATGAAACACACACTCATACTTCGATACAAACTATATGTCTCTCCCTCTTTCCATATATTATCCCATTATATTTCTTACCAAGTATATAGTCATTCTCACGCCGGAGCTTGGTCTCGGATTAAACCCCAGGGCGAGCTAACAGTGTTCTGTCTTATTTCAGCTCAAAGGACAAAGGAGTTAGCACTAATCTCTGAGGTCGAAGGGCTAAAGAAGTGTGTAGAAAACTAGAAAGGGGGTTGAATAGTTTTATCAATTAAAACTACGTTTTAAAACATTTAGATTGACTTATGTCAATCCTTTTGATATTTGGATATTGATAAGTAGATATTTAAGAATATTAAAGACGAGTTAAGGAAAAGAGAGATAAAACTGTGACACGAGTATTTATAGTGGTTTGGCTAAAAGGTCACCTTCCTTGCCATACTCTACTCCTCGAGTACCCAACTCGAGAGTTCGTAAACACTAGATTCACAATCTCCTTATCTGGTGGATAAGCCTTTACAACGTCGCTTACAGTTTAACGGGTACAAAACTAGATATCGAGTTCTTGTTCAAGTAAAAACCAACCTCACGTCTCTTACACTTTATCCGGTACAAAGCTAGATACCGGGTTCTTTTACAATAGAATAACCAATCCAACAACACAAACTTACACAACAAGTTTATGGTACAATGTGATGAATCAAATACAAGAAATAATTCAGTTATTTTGTAATGATGATGAAGCCTAGCAACATTTCTCTTGAAGCTTGCAAGTCTTGTATGCAAAATCGTAATCTCACCTTTTAAGAAGAACCTTGAGAATCACTAAAAGATAACTACAAGAATGATCATTAGATATGAGGTTAGAAAGATATAAGAATGCAAGAAGAACTATGAAAGAAGGGGTGAAAAGTGATGAAGAAATGACTTGCTATTTATAGGCAAAAATGTCTCTGACCCGCCGGATCCAGCGGATCCCTTAAAAAAAGGATCCGGCCAGTTGTAATCCAGGGATCCGGCTAACTGAGTAATCCAGTCCGGATTTTGGGTTACAACTCCGGGTTTTGGGTCATGGGACTTGGTTCTTGGGTCATGGGTACTGGTTGGGTCATGGGACTTGGTTCTTGGGTCATGGGTATTGGTTGGGTCATGGGTTTTGGTTCTTTGGTCATGGGTTTTGGTTATTGTGTCATGGGTTTTGGTTAGTAGGTCATGGGTACTGGTTAAGACACACTTTCTTTTCTATCAATATATTTTCGTTAAATCACGATCACAGTAGCCATCATCGTTGGCATCGTTATTGTCATCATTTATCTCAATCATCTTTAGATTTATTCTATCATTAATCCTTTAGCTTTTGTGACGGATTACTGATAGAATCTCTTTTTTATCGGTAATCTGTCANGGTTTTGGTTAGTAGGTCATGGGTACTGGTTAAGACACACTTTCTTTTCTATCAATATATTTTCGTTAAATCACGATCACAGTAGCCATCATCGTTGGCATCGTTATTGTCATCATTTATCTCAATCATCTTTAGATTTATTCTATCATTAATCCTTTAGCTTTTGTGACGGATTACTGATAGAATCTCTTTTTTATCGGTAATCTGTCATAAATGTGTAGCTACTTAGTGACGGATTACCAACGTATTAAGTGTGTTAGTAATCTGTCGGTAATGCATCAGCGACTATGTCTGTCGGTAATTCTGTAGGTAGTTACTGACGGATTTGTTTCTGTCAGTAAATCCGTCATTGTTGCTCATTTTTTAGTATAAAGGTCTATGGTGAGTACATGTCCTCGTTACACGTTCTCGCTACAAGCCCGTCGTTAAAAGTATTGGCGATGTCAAATATTCAAATTTGCATTTTAGCGACACGTGAGACCCACACAAATCCAGTAAAAGTTCTCAAAACGGGCCAATAGAATTTTTGCGAAGACATGTCCTGGCCAATACCTTTTTAGTAGATAACAATTATTTCGTTAAATAATCAATTAATTATATCAACTGATTAATTATATTTAGCTAATAATTACATTATTTGGCCCATCAAAATTATTGGCGAAAATGCGGTTAAAAGTTATTGCTTATTGAACAAAGTCAAGGAACCGAGTAATTTTGTCGGTTAGTGACTTTTGGCGAGTACATCGTGTACTCATCAATGCCCTCCTTGCCGGTTCTCTCGATTCTTATAGTGAACGATGAACTTGAATGTTGTGAATTAATCAATCAAAGGAATCGAAACTTTCGTAAACAAAAAGTAAAAAGATATTAAGAGTAACACGCAGTACTTAATAATGAGTTCTGATTCAAAACCAATCCAAAAAAATAATACGATTCATAAAAATCTAAGACATATGTTCCATGAAAAAAAATATATGAAAACTAATCTAAATCTGCTATTTATACAGTTTCTCTTTGTGCTCTTCTTCGAATACATCCTTCCAGCCATTCAAAAAAAAGAATCACCGTAATAAAATCCCCAACTTCGTCATGCAAATCCGAATCAACCCGACGTGATTCATCAACCGGCATCTGATATCGACAAACCGGGCAGGTGGCACTAACACCTAACCACTTCTCAACACACTCCTTATGAAACATATGCTTACACTCCATCTCCTTCACTTCTCCACCACCAAATTCAGTCAAACAAATCGGACAGTCTTCATCTTCGGGTGCTGACATCACTGTTTGTAAGGATTCGATCGCTGATTTTGAGGCTGGTAAGGGTCCTTGTTTGTCAGGATTTAAAGGGAAAGTGGTGTTAATCATGAAGATGAGATGTTCGGGACGTTGAAAGTCTGATCGTGCGTGTGATTCATCGAATTCTGGTGAGCTCATTGATGACATGGTAATGAACTTTTTTTTACGGTGAATTTAGGGTTTATGAGTGAAGGTTACGTACTGATGATAAGAGATTGAGAGTTTATATAGTATTATGAAAGAAGGATAATCAGAATGTTATGGATGGTTCTTTAGTCGTAAGTCATTGTTAACTTGTTTACGCTTTGTAATTTTGGTAGGATCAAATTTATTACTCCGTAATTAGGAGAGTCCCGTAAATGCTGAGGTTCTGTAAATAAGCCCTTATAGTTTTGACTATAAATAGAGTTTTTTAGGTATAAAAAATTACGAGTAATTAACAAAATATGTTTATAATGATAAATGAATTTATTTTCTTTTTCTTTAAATAAATCATAAAAGCCACGAAAGTTAAGTTGTTTCTTTTATCTACCAGCGACATCCTATAAGCAATCATCCAATGTCCTCGTTTCGTTCATCCTCATTATATTATTGCCGACTCTTTTATCATCACAACTATTACGATCAACAAAACCATCACCGTAACTACTTAAAGAATAATATAAAAACCTTTGAGATCGCAATGTTCATACGGAAGTACCCTACATACGTAAATGAATTCTTGTAGGAAGTCAATCGAACTAACATTGAATGATACCGTTAATCGAAATATTACATTTTCTTTTGCTCGGTTGCTATAGTGATGATGTTGGAATTATGCGGTACATCATGCCTGTCACCGATGACAGAGTCGCACGGGAATGACATAAACGTAAGAGATGGCTAACTTTTATTATTTATTACGTATTCTTTTTTCATAGTTTATTGAAAAAATGACGCCAGAATAAAGATTATGGAGACCGACGATGGTTGGTTTAGTGTTGAAAAGACTCATATTTCATGCAATTCCATATTTTTTGGAAAAGTAAATAGAAAAAGAAAATACGTAGTTACTTAATAGCTTAAAACTTTAAATACTTTTAGAAGTATGTACTTTCTTTAATAATTATTTAAAATACTACACTTTCCTTAAAAAAAAAAAAAAAAAAAAAAAAAAAAAAAAAAAAAAAACCTCCAACAAATATGAACATAATACCTTTGAACAACGAAAGCATGTATGAGAAAAGTATAAAGAGGTATTAGCACATGTTGGAATGGTCCTATGGAGTAGCTGAGGTGACGATGGTTACCTCAGGTCCAAAGGCAATGACATAGAGGCTAAAACTACTTCAGAACTTAGGTCATACCAGCCAGTTTTTGTACAATAGCATATGAAGAAACTGAGAGTGGCTAACAACGGCCACCTGTGACATCGTGACAAAATAATATCTGAAGGCAGCGCCAGACCTTCATTAGTGATTTGCTCGATGTGCCTAGCTAGACGAGAATCATATCTCCACAATACTCATCACGTAGAGCCTATGCCAGGTAGTATAAATAGAATCGTTCACTCAGTTGAACGAAACACACACTCATACTCCGATACATACTATCTGTCTCTCCCTCCTTCCCTATATTATCCTATTATATTTCATATCAAGTATGTACTCATTCTCACGCCGTCTTGGATTAAAAGTGCCCCAGAGCGAGCTAATGGTGTTCTATATTATTTCAGCTCAAAGGACGAAGGAGTTAGCACTAATCTCCGAGGTTGAAAGGGCTAAAGAAGTGTGTCAAAAACTAGAAGAGGAGGTGAATAGTTTTATCAATTAAAACTACGTTCTAAACATTTAGATTAACTTATGTCAATCCTTTTGATACCTGGATATGGATAGTTAGATATTTAAGAATATTAAATACAAGTTAAAGTAAAGAGAGATATAACCATGACACGAGTATTTATAGTGGTTCGGCTACAATGTCACCTTCATTGCTCTACTCCACTCCCGGACTACCTAACTCGAGAGTTCGTAAACACTAGATCCACAATCTCCTTATCTGGCGGAGAACCTTCACAACGTCGCTTACACTTTATCCGGTACAAAGCTAGATACCGAGTTCTTGTTCAAGTAAGAACCAACCTGACGTCACTTACACTTTATCCTGTACAAAGCTATAGATACCAAGTTCTTTCACAATTGAAGAACCAATCCAACAACACAAACTTACACAACAAGTTTATGGTACAGTGTGATGAATCAAATACAAGAAAAATTCAGTGATCTTTTAATAACAATGAAGCCTAGCAACACTTCTCTAGAAGCTTGCAAGTCTTGTATGCAAAATCATGATCTCGCCATTTTAGAAGAACCTTGAGAATCACTAAAAGATAACTACAAGAATGATCCTTAGATCTGAGATTAGAGATATATAAGAATGTAAGAAGAATTATGAAAGAAAAGGGTGAAAAGTAATGAAGAAATGGCTTACTATTTATAAATGCCTCTGACCCGCCGGATCCGGCGGATCCCTTACAAAGGGATCCAACCAGTTGTAATCTAGGGATCCGTCTAACTGGATAATCCAGTCCAGATTTTGGGTTACAACTTCGGGTTTTCGGTCATGGTTTTGATTATTAGGTCATGTGTACTGGTTGGGTCATGGGTTTTGGTTCTTGGGTCATGGGTTTTGGTTCTTGGGTCATGGGTACTCGTTGAGACACACTTTCTTTTTGATGAAGATATTTTCATTAAATCACGATCACAATGGCCATCATCGTTGGCATCGTTATTGTCATCATTTATCTCAGTGATCTTTGGAAGACTCGATTCTTCTTCCATAAACTCTTAAGGTGGAGGAGGTATGCGGTTCTATGGCGTAGTTATAAATTCGAGAAAACAGAAATCTTCTATTGAAAATATAAAGATCTGTTGTCTCCATGATTGACATACAAAAACACGAGATTCCGTATCTTGATGTTGTTCCAACCTATTAAGAAAAAAAGGTCAATTAGATAATAGATAGTCCAGACATTTAGAGAATTCGTCTTGCAATTGTCATTGCTGGAAAATGTTGGGTATGTATATTGTTGTATCCATGGATTGTTGAATATATTTTAGACAGTTTGTATGTATAATTGTTTGTGCGTGATAAATGTAGTATGATATGTTGTGAAGTTGTATGTTTTAGAATGGTATGTTATATATAAAGTCAGTATTGACTATTCGGGTGTTCGAAAATGTGGATATAGATGTTGTTGTATTTACTGGTCGTTGGATCTATTTGGACAATTCAAATATATTATCATTTGTATGTTTTGGGACTTTGTGTTATTTATAACCGTATGCTAAATGTATAGTGTGTAACGGGAGCCACCCAAACAAATGCCACATTCCGGCAAGTTGACCCAATCTTATTTAGACAAACATTCCGTAGCAAAGCGCGGGTTAAAATTTTTGTTTTAGTATAAGTGTTATATCATATATATTACGTGATATTTGATTTTGATCTCGATATAGATGACATGCATGAACTCAATAGCTAAAGGTATCTGCTTGCTAAAAAGTTCATTAATTAAGGTGTGTTTGGCGTAGGGGCTTATGGGGCTTAAATTTTAAAAATAAGCCCCAACCCAAAAATTAGCCTTGTTTGGCGTAGAGGCTTATATGGGACTTTTGAAACTATAACCACCCGCATAAAAAAAAAGCCCTAACCCCAAAAACGAGGCTAAAATTTTATAAGTCCCAAAAATAAGCCTCGTTGGTACCAAATTACTTAATGATCCACAAAAATATCTAATATATACAATGTTAATTCAATTATATGATATTTTAGTAATTTTACAATAATAAGATCCAACTTAAACTAATTTGCCAAACAAGTTTATGAAAAATAAAAATTATAGTTTCGGCTTATAATATAAGCCTTAGCCCCAACTCTAGCTGTAACATCCGGAAAATTTCCTAAATTTATTTTACGAGCCAAAACCTCTACTTTTGATTTTCTTAGCTTTTGAACTTTCATGAAATTGTTTGGGCTTGAAAAACCGTGAACTACCTTATTTAATGTGAGCATTATCCATTTATCGAGCCGGCACAACCTAGAAAACTCGAATCGTATCGTATTTGCAAAATATATTGGATTAAATTGACTTCGGGAAAGATATTGAAGTTTATACTTGATTTGATGGGAAAAATGATTTCATGAACAATGACGCAAGTTTCGTAATTTTTCGAGTCCGTTTGCTATGTCGTTTGAGCCCCGAATTGTTTTCGTGAGAAGTTTAGTCGTTTGACAGTTTCCACCCCACACTTTAATTATTTACATTCCTACCCTATACTATTTCATATATAAACCCTTATTTTATTTATTTATTTCATTTTATACAAAAATAAAACACACACACACACACACATCTATATCTCTTTCTCTCTCTAGCTCGCCGGATTCTTCATCCCTCCGGCCAACACCAGCAAATTCCGGCGACCACCGTCACCGGAATATTTTCTGGCGAGAGTTTTTAGTTGCCAATTCGATAGATCGGTTAGTGTATGTTGTTTCTGGAGAGTTTCGAGCTTCGACAACCACCGAAAGCCACCTCACGCGCCACCACAGCCGACCATCACCACCACCGAGAGTCCCCACCACCTCCTTTCACCTTTTTTCGACGGTAAAACACCTTCACGCGCCACAGCCGACCATAACCTTTTTTTCGCGGTTATTGTCGACTTATTTTCAGTACAGTGTTACTGGTGTTGGTTTGGTTAACGCTTGGTGTCATGAGCTTAGTGCAGTGGTATTTTCGGGTGTATAACAACGTAGCCCCTTTTTATTAAACTTGGAATATTGTGATCAATTACTTTACTTTAAACCTATGGATTCACTCAACCTTTGTGTTGACTTTAGCATGTTTATCTCAGGTGTTAGATATTGCTCGTTGCCCATATTACTTGGAGGAGCTTGGCGAAGGGCATGGCTTGGTCATAGAAGACTCCGAAAACCTTTTGGACCTTTATTTTTCCGCACTATGTTAATTGATGTAAATTGAATGATTTCAATTATAAAAATTTCTCTTAAAAGCTGTTTAAGTAAACTCGTTCTTTGTGCCTTTTGTTGTGATAACAATCGAGTAGCACCTCCAGAATTGTATGCTTCCGCTGATTCGGTTTTCGGGGTGTTACACTAACCCTAGCCCTAGCTTCAGCTCCAGGCTCAACCCAATTTGTCAAACATACCCTTATGTTATAGTTGTTATGTGTTTATTTATTTTTATTTTTTAATTTGAAGTTTGTTTGATTTGTTAGTTTAAATCTATTCGTTTTTTTTTTTTTTTTTTTTTTTTTTTTTTTTTTTTTTTTTTTTAATTTAAACTAATAAATGGTTAATGATATATATATACTACATTAAACAATAATTTTTCTACACATAATTATTTAAACTATTCATTAATGTAAGTTTAATCTTAGATTTTTTTTTCGGTTATGGACATTTTTTTTTGAAAATTAATATTTAAACGAATTATCATCTATTTATGTATTTTAATACAAGTTTAGCAAAATCCTAATCATTTTGCTAATAAATCCGACTAAAAAGATTCATACATGTCAAAGTTCGAAGACTTTTATGTAATTTATAAAGCATGAATATTTGTAACTTTCGAATACCGTAATTTGTATAAGCAATGTCATATATATTATCAATCATATATTGCAAAACTAATTTATAATTCTCTATGTTTACTCATTATATAATATTTTGACAAATATTACACAACATTACTGAATAGCAAGTACCAATCATCATAATCTTTTAATACTACTAACTACCGTTTTCATATCATCATTGCATCGTGATGCATAAGTAGTTGACATTTTAATATATGAATATTGTGCGATAAAGTTATTTCTATAATTCTCCCTATGTATATAATCATTATAACATAAAAGCATGTAATAAAAAAGTTTTGTTTGTCAAAATTTTTGATTATACGATACCAGTACCAGTTGTTAAAAAAGTTAAAAACATGAATAAAAAATTTAAAACTTTTAAAAGCTATCTGTCCATGGAATAATTTAAAGTAGAAATAAACGTACACGAAACTGAAAAACCAAAATGAAACTATTACTCATAAGCCCAATTTACAAATTACAATTAGGGCTCCTAAATAGGGGAAGAACAATTGAATTGAATCAATAAACACCATCACTTCATTCATCTTTATTAATTGATTCAATTCATGGTCTAGGGTTTCGTTTCTCTCTAACGATTCCCTAAACCATTTTCACTAATCTCGTCATGAATTCCTCCAATCGCCTTGACATATTCCAGGTTTACCGTCGCTATTGCGGTAATTACTCTCCCTTTATTCTTTATTATATTATTTTTTGATTAACTGATTATGATTGATTATTAATACTAGCTGATATGAATTATGAAATGTTAATTTTTTTGCCACTAATTAATGCTTCATTCAACGTTACTGTTATTGTTTGTGATAATCAGTTAAAAATGTATCTAACTCGTCACGAAATTCTTTAGCGCGTATCAGTTTAATTTATTTCCTATTAAATACACCAACCGTCTAATCTTTATATTGTGTGTAATATTGCTGACGGGTGCCCCGTCAGTGATACTACGATACACACAAGAAAAGATTAGACGGTCGAAAATAAATTAAATTGATACGTGCTAAAGAATTTCGTGGCGAGTTAGATACATTTTTAACTAATTATCACTAATTGTTATTGTGTGTGTATGTTTTGTATAGAAATTACATTGGAGGCATATATTTTGGGAGAAGATGGTTACCGACATGTGAACGAGTCAAAGAAAGCTAAACTATACCGGGATGCGTTGTCGCAGCTTTTACAGATAGTTGAATCGAATGTTGATAAAAGGTGTGTGTCTAGTGCAATTAACAGTAATAATATGTTATTTATTTAAGACTGTTGAGGATTGTGTTGTGTTTGATTACAGTACGCCGATACTTGAAGAACTCCCTGTTCTCATGTCAAGACTTGATTTGATGGTATGTATGCTTACGTAGGTATATTATGTTATCCGTTAGTACATTAATGTCATGGTGGCTGATAAATATGTTTCTATATTTGCAGGCAGATTCAAGTCAGTTCTCACGGTTCTATAATTTTGTGTTCTTCATATGCCGAGAAGATGGTCAACGAAGCATAAGTGAGTTTGACTGTCTATGAATTATGGATTATGATTTGTATGATGCTACTTGTTGAATTGTCGTTTACTGTATAATTGATGTAAAAACCTAACTCCAAAACACTCTTTTTTGTAATATGTCTGTAGCTGTAAGCAGAGCAATTATGGCGTGGAAATTAGTTTTGTCTGGAAGGTTCCGACTACTTAATCAATGGTGCAGCTTCGTTGAGGTGCTTTTACTTTGTTATAATTTGGATGCACTCATGAACATTTGATTACACTTGAATCAATGGATATTATTCTCTTGTTATATAAGGAAAGTCTATATATATGTTTCTAAGAATGAACTTCA
Source organism: Artemisia annua (assembly GCA_014162995.1). Classification (NCBI taxonomy): domain Eukaryota; kingdom Viridiplantae; phylum Streptophyta; class Magnoliopsida; order Asterales; family Asteraceae; genus Artemisia; species Artemisia annua. The sequence continues at coordinate 137,025 of LBNU01026395.1, read as the reverse complement.
GGAATCGGGAATTGGTTGTTTACATCTCTCGACACATTAAAGTATAGGAATTTGGCAGACTATATTGGTTTTTCATGTCGCTTAGCTCACATTCTCACTCTGCGAAGCAAAGCCATTTTCTTTAAGTTGTCATTCAATATTCTAATTGTGTGTTCTGTCATTTCCTTTCATGTATTTATTAACGTATTTTGATGTTTAAAACTAGAAAAATCAGCGGCATAACATATCTGAGGACACATGGCGCCAAGTTTTGGCCTTTAGTCGCTGTGTACATGAAAATCTTGAAGGATATGACCCTGAAGGTACTATGATATTGACTTACCAGATTACAAGCTATACTATTTGGTGCCTATTTGACTTGTTATTAAATAAAAAGACCCAAATTGACTAATTTCACATAAATTGGGTAAATATGAATACACCACCTCTAAGTGTAAGCTTCATAGGAGGTTAGAAACAGAGTATAGGTTAGCTGCATATAAATTGACTCTCCCCTTCCTTTTTAAGATAAATTATTCAATACCCATTTGACTTAATATAAACAAGGGTTAATTGATTCAAAATGTATCTAACTCTTTTTTTTCCTATGTCGTTTATAAATACATGTTTCTTCGTATTAAATACATATAACGTACTAATCATACTATATTTTTGTATTAATGCTGATGTGGCAATTTACGCAACATCTTATGTGGATTCCATGTCAGCATTAGTACTTAGCAAGTTACAAGTATTTAATAGGAAAGTAACTAGATTAAGATACGACAAAAGACGAAAGGGAAAATTAGATACATTTTAGTCATTTAACCCTAGCAATAATGGATAACCCAAATTGTCTTTTTCCGTGTAAATGGGTTGACGTTGCCACCTAATAGTAGCATAAGAGGAAGCCGCCTTGATTTTTTCATAATGGTATGATTTTTAACCAAAAGCTTACTTTATATTGGTTGTTCCAGGAGCTTGGCCTGTTCTGATTGATGAGTTTGTTGAGCATATGTATAGGTACAAATTACTATCCTGAAAGTCTTACTAGATGATGGACATTAAATTTTTCTCACTTTTCTGGCTGGGATAGTGAAATGTTCATGCCAGTACGTTAGACCTGCTAATCATCTGATTATTTGACTTATTATGATGGTTAATATGTGTTAACCGAGTACAATTGGTGTGCCATTTTATCTATGAGTAAGAAGTGGATCACTAGAGTGGTACCACTGCTTTATACTTTAGAATAAATTTATTTGAAATTATGGAAATTAAATGAGTTTTTAATTATATTGGTGAATAGAGATGGACGGTTTGTCTCTTCGAGTGGTCATACCTTCCTAGGGTCTTCTGATTTTGAATGTGAATACATGATTTCAATATTGATTAAATCCTATTAAAATTTGACTTTAATAGATACATCTATTTGTGGCAAAAATGGACAGGATGGGTAGCATGTTATCCGTCTAACTTATATCAGTACAATATTATTCAAATTTACCAATTTTTGTTGAGGATATCTGGGCATCTATAATTTATTTAGTTTTGTCCAAGTGAATGAGGAAGTTTATGTTATATTTTTTGGTGCACAGAATAAATGGATCTACGGTTGCTCATAGTCTGTGTTGTAATTGTGGTGATTCAGAGACCCAACCCATTGATGACTCTCTCCCCGGTAAGCATTCGCTTTGACAAGATTTGCATGTGTAGAACCATATGTAGAGGTGATCCATTTACTTATGAATGTATCGATTTGGGTTGTGTTTTATCTGGAACCAGCCGAAAAGAACTATAAGGGGCACGAGGCAAACTGGTTGAAACCATCAAAATAGTTATTTTCTAACATATATAATAACATCCTTTTATCATTCAAAGCTTTAGATCAATATTTTTATGATATTGCATTCATGTGTCTTGATCATAATTAAATAGTAATAAAAAGGTCTGGAAAAAAGGCTTTTGCAGTTAAATAACCTGGTTCCCTGTTCTCACCCATTACCAATCCATACGACCAGTTTGATCGTGGCACTTCTAACTACGTCTGATCTGTCACACACTTTCATTATACTTTGCAGGTTTGAAAAACTTTCCTGGTGTGAAGAGAAAGTTTGGCGAGGACTTGCAAGATCAAGATTATACTAACGTTAATACAATAATGAATACCAAAAGGAGGCATACTTAATCATGAAGATGAGATGTTCGGGACGTTGAAAGTGTGATCGTGCGTGTGATTCATCGAATTCTGGTGAGCTCATTGATGACATGATGGTGAACTTTTTTTCACGGTGAATTTAGGGTTTATGAGTGAAGGTTGTGCTGATGATGAGAGATTGAGAGTTTATATAATGTTATATAGTATTATGAAAGAAGGATAATCAGAATGTTCTGGAAGTTGGGGATGGTTCTTCAGTCGTAAGTCATTGTTTAGTGTTTACGTTTTGTAATTTTGGTAGGATGAAGTTTGTTAATTAAGAGAGTCCCGCAGCTGTTGAGGTTCCGTAAATAAGCCCTTATACAGTTTTGAGTTTTGACTATAAATATGAACAGAATACCTTTGAACAACCTAAGCATACTTAAACTTTGATTCATTGATTTTTAGCCTAATTTATATTGTAGTGCGAAAGGACCTTTTACTAGAACATGCTTTCCAGAAACAATAATATGGACAACCTCGATTGGTTTTAAAATATATGGTCCAACTATATGTCAAACACATTTCTTTTTCACTTAGGTAGTATCACAATTTTCATTAGGGCCAATGACTTAAAGAAAAATCCCTTTTAGGGATTTAATTACACTAAAACATTAAAAACTTGAAATTAAGTATCACAAGTAATAAAGCTAAATATACAACAAACAAGGCATTACGAACCCGTGCGATGCACCGGCTGGGTCATTGGTTGGATTTCTAGGTGTTTTGTACGTAATGTTTGTGCATATGTTTATATACTTATTATCAAATTTGCGTCAATATTTGTAATATAAGTTTTATATATCGGAACATTCATCATTTAATACTAAATAACTCACGTAAACAATAAATACTTTCGTAGATCTTGATGTTAACACATTTTTGGTGGAAAGCAATTAAATGTATCAATATAATTCAGACCCGTGCGATACACACAGGATTGTTTTAAATGTTCATAGCGTATTGTTCAGCAATAACTTTCGTCATTTTGATCATGGATGGATTTTGCTGGATGAAGTTGATCGGTTGACGTTCGTGATAACAAAAAAGCATTTCAATGTACCAAATCTATCATGTTTGTTTTGTACGTAATGTTTGTGCTGATGTCTATATATTTTTTTATCAAGTTTGCGTCAATATTTGTAACTTATAAAAGTGTGTAGTGTTTGTAACAACACAAATTGAATGTATTTAATTATTTGATAAATAGGAGGGGGTTCAAGTTATGTCACTATGTATTCCATTAAGTTATATATCACTTTGTATTCCATTAATTGGATGGAAACTTACTCATTATATTAGAAGTTTCTCTTAGTTGTTAAAATCACTTTAAAAGCACCCTCCAAATACCCGCCAAATTAGTATAAACACAAATGACATTGTCCTTTAATAATTGCAAAAACAAATAACAAAACTATTTTTTTTTGTTCGACTTTTAAATTTTCTTGAAAAAGTGATTGAGTATAAAAAAAATTATTGCCTAACAATGAACTTGTATTATTTATTGTGTTTTGAAGACATGGCCAATATGCTTGTAAGTTATAACGTGGAAGTGTATTATATGACGAACATTCATTCATACTTTTTTGTTCAATAGAGTTTGAATTTTCTATTTTAGCATGATCATGATGATAAAAAAAGTTAAAGACTTTTCATATGTAATCTTTTAGTAATTTGTTAAGTTGTTAACATGATGGCGGGTCTAAAATCTACAACAATGTGTAACTTATAAATTCAAAAGCAATTTACTTTGAGTAAATAACATGTTTCATGAATTGAAAGAAACAAATAGCTAGATGAAGTATAATTTCAAAATTTACAGCACGTCATAAAACATAAATTTACAAAATTTAGAGCACATCCTTCAATGATTAATGGTGCACCATTGTAGTTCTTCCCCAATTTCATGGAATTTTTGCTCCTACTACATCTCTCTTTCATGCTTTCCAGTTTCCTCATGCTAATTATCTTTTCTTGAATTGTTTCGGGCTTTTGTGACAAATATCATGGTAAACTCGAGCTTCCTTTCATAACCTGCATAAGTAATTATTTTTAGTCATGGTCAATCACATGTTATAATTTCTATGAGACATGTAGATTGGCACAACCATAAGATGCACTATAAAAAGTTTATGGCACGTATTTTATTAAAGGTACGTATGTATTTTGTCAACATGAATATTAGCGACACTCAACAATAGAAGAAAGTAATTGAAGATGATATGTACCTTGGTAGTTTCTTGAGGAGAAGACATTTGAGAATAATTAAACGACGCTTACCTAATCAACAAGGTATGGGATTTTGGCCAACTAATTATAAATTCCTACACAACTCTTTATATAATGGTTTAGTATGGTTTGCTTGTAAGTTGTAACTCATGGGAGGCAAAAAGATTGAGGGTTTATAATCTTTTGGTTTTCTTCTATTAATGGTTACATTAAAAGATAGTTTTATAAGCTTTTGGTTATAATCTTTTGGTTTTCTTCTATTAATGGTTACATTAAAAGATAGTTTTATAAGCTTTTGATTTTCTTATTTTCAATTCTTTATGACTCGAGATTTAGCAATGAATTTAAGTTGGTCACCCCCTCCTCATGCATGAGGGGTCAAATAAAATCAAATACATTTTACGTATATATATATATATATATATATATATATATATATATATATATATATATATATATATATATATATATATATATATATATATATATATATATATATATATATATATATATATTTTAAAAGGGAAAGAAAGAAGACATACAGTTGTTGGCGAATATATCATCTCCTATACCATCTTCTTGCCCAAACCTATCATGCAACAACAACACATTTAAGATTACTAACAATCGATCATTAACAATACAATCACAAACAAAACCCATATGTCAGCATGTTTGCCAACGACATTAATCATTTATGAGCTGCTCATCAAACACGACAACAACCAAAACAAAACTTAGTACCATATCACATTACCAAAAGAAACAATTCAAATAAATAAATATACCTCACAACAACTTTACAATAACCTTCTTCATCAACGACTCATGCACGCCACAATGACTAAAATGTGAATTTCTTTAAGGTTTAAACGTCATTTAGGCATCCCAATATGTCCACACCACATTACTAGCAAGAGAAATATAAGATTTTCACCTTCCGTGACATTCTCAAGAATTTTGGAATTTTACATTTTCCGAATTTGTGTTTTACGCGATTTACGCATTTTAGGCTTACGTTTCTAGCGTTAACATTGTTTTCGCGACCCATTAAACTTATCACTCATTTTTATAAGATAATAATGAGTATATTGACAAGTTTAATCATTTTTACAAGTTTCGTATTTTTGCGGTACCCGGTTTTACGTTTCGTGACTTAACGACTTACAGTTAGCGATTAACGGAACCAAAACTCACTCCGTAAAAGCAAGATAATTATTTAAAACTCTTAACCTCATCAAAATATCCAAATGTGGCATTTTTGGTGACTAAGTAGGGCACATGGCATGGTTAGAATTGATCTAGATAGATTTATTACACATATACTACCTTAGTAACTAAGCTTCCTTAATCTTGCAACGCATGCCTTCCTTAGCTAACAAGGTTATGACTCATTCATTCCTAACCTCCTCAAGACACTATAAAACCCCCTTCCCCCTCTTGTAGTCGTTCATAACACAAAACAAACACTCTTTATTCAAGTTTTATTTCAAGTTATCCAAGAGAATTCAAGCTATAAGTAAACTACATCAAATTCTTTGCAAGTTTAGGTGATCCTCTTGAGTTTAAATATACTCAATTCACCTAAGGTCTCATCACAAGCCCTTCAAGAATACAAGAAGTGTAGAAGGTTGCTAAGGTGTGGGAGATTGCTCAAAGTCCTAGTTCTAAGTCCCTGTTCTAGTTCTTTGATCCTTGATTTCCTTTCTTATAGAAAGCTAAAAGTTGTAAGAAAGACTAACCCCCACTCTTTGTTAACATCATTTACATATTTATCATACTTATTCCATGCTATATATGGTCATTATATTGATTCATGATGTACAAAACCTTTAAAACAAGTTAAACGGACTTATATGTTAACTTAGGTTAATTAGTGTTAAAATGATGGACTTTTTATACAAATTTCCTACTAAATCAACTATATATAGATTCTTTAAATTTCATATTGTTTTAGATGACATTAAAACGAAGACATAGGAATTTGAATCACCTAAAACGAGTATACGAGTCAAAAGATACGGCCAAAAGATGTTAGCAAAACCAAAACGCCGAAACTGCCAAAAAAAAAGATGTTAAGCAGTTGTCCTTTTTAAACGAAGCCCTTCTCGTCCGTTTCATCAAAAAGTTAAAATATGAAAGTTGTCCGGAACGACGTTTTCCTTTCGTTCCAAAGAAGCTCGGGTCCTAAAAATGCACGGTTTGGGCTGGACAACGCGGCCTGTTTTGAAACCGAAACATAAACTTTCCAAAATATTTTCTTAAATGACCTAGTTCCCGAACTTGATAACTTACCAAAATTCATTAGTAACTTGTAAGCGTCATTTTCATAAAATAAAATCATACACTTGACATTCGGAATAGTATTTTCTCAAATGGCAGGAAAATGACTATTTTACCTTTTTTCGCAAATTATGACCAAACATCATCTTTGACCATATTCATAAAGGTATAAACTCTAGTAATCAACGAGAACTTGTAAAACTATTTAAATATAACAATCTTCATTCAAAATAAACTTTCCTAAGTTTATTCGACCTTCAGAAATTTTAACTTTTGTAAGACGATCAAAATATATATTTTCTATATCGAATACTACAACATTAGGGAACTTCATGTGAGGGGTTCATTAGAGTAAAACGGATCGACGAGTTACTGGATTTACGAATTAAAGTGCCCTAGCTCCTCGAACGTTTACTGCATGACCTCTGAATTATGATGGCCTGAACGGTAGTACGAGATATACAAACTAAACATGTTTCATAAACCATCTTTATACAACGACATACACAACATACTAAGTACTACATCATGAAGAATATAAAGACATATATAGGCTCGTTTACATTTTCTTAGACATTACTTCAAACCTAAGTCGCAACATTCTATTTTAGGTTGCACTTAAAAGTTTCCCGGCTTATCCATCCAATTCATTAATCACTAAATCATCATCCAACTCATGGTGAGTTCATAGCCCCACTGTCTATTACTTAATTATTTTACAAACCCTTGGGGGGATACATGCTATTTTTAAACTGAACACATTGCTTTGAAACTGTGTGCTATATCTGAATGTATTATTTGCACTATGTACCACTATTGCCAAACTTAAGTCCCTATTATCATGAGCCATTAATCACGAGTGAAGTGAACGTGAATAATGTGGATAGGCCTATTGGGATTGACAAATCCTGTTTTTTTAACCAAGTCCAGTAAACAAACGCACTCTATTTGAAGAACCATAGGTTTAATGGCAAATTACCTATTAGGGCCACTATTACTATTATATCAATTTCTATTGATAAGCTGTTAACGTTTTCGATATCATGAGCTTAGTGCAATAATAACTATTTTGTTTTCAACTATGGGTGAGAGTCTATAGCTCACGCTATGAATATTGTATTCAACAATTTAATTATAAACTCTATGAATTCACCAACCTCTGTGTTGACTGTTTTAAGCATGTATCTCAGGTCCATAACGAACGAGGCTGGCACGGAGGAGCACAAATACTCAAGAAGGCTATAAATTTTATTATCATTCGAAAACTTATGTAGTGTAATTTGTAAACCGTGAAACTACCGGGACCTCGTTTTGTAAACTCTGATATTTATATAATTCGAATAGTAAATCTTTTAAAACGGCTCAATTAGAGTTTGTTTTCTATTGTTATAACTGTTGTGTCATGAAGTAACACCCAGTTTGAATTCCGCTGCGTATCACGAAATTGGGGATTTTACATTTTGAATCTAAAACCAAGCTCTGTGTGAGAGTAAATATTTGTTTGGTTTATATATATTAGAGAGAGAGAGGAGGGGGAGAAATTAGCAAAGTGTGTGTAAATGTGTGTCATCCAATTGAGTAGACGCCTCTATTTATACTACCTGGACCATGCATGCTTCGTGACATGAGGATTGTGGAGACGAGATTTTTGTCTTGGTGTAACGAGAGAATCACTATTTGGCACAAGCCATAGCTTTCGGGGCTCGGGTTTTCATAACGTGCTCAACGACCATTATGGGCCTAACATTATTCCTTTCATACCATATCATATAATCAGTGGCGGAACTTGAACATTTTTTATATGAGGGCCGAAATTCCGAAACACCACTCCTTATATATGAGAATCCAAAAAGTTACATGTAAAAGAAAGGCGATAACTAATCCATAGGAACCAAAAAACTATGACTTTTCAACACTAAAAATTACAAATCAGCATTACGACCTGTAAGGGCTTTAAATTCATCGATTACAGAGCTAGAATCAAACTTTTTAGCAATTCCTTTTTCAATGTAAACCACCAAGTTATCTAAAAGAAACTCATCTCCCATCTTATTGCGAAGTCGAGTCTTGCATATCTTCATTGCTGAAAATCCTCTCTAAGTTGTAGCAGTAGAAACTGGAAGTGTCAAGACTAGCCGACTTAATCTGTCAAGTACATAATATGTCTCACGCTTCTCCGTTTCCACAAGACATGTGCATAAATCTGCAATAGTTGATGCATCACTGGGCTTTGGGTTATTTTGAATTTCAATGGGGAAAAGCTCCAACTCGTGTCTCAATCTAAGTTTCTCTTGCTGTGTAAAATCTGTAGGATAATACTTTGCAGCAAGAAGACAAAGCTGATCAATATTAAACTTTCCATAATCCTTTTTAAGAACTAAATAAGAGCTAAGAGTTAACAACTCCATCGCGTGATCGCTAAATCTATTGTTCAGCTCATGTAGTTGTTTGCCAACAGTAGAAAGAAATAGGTCTACTCGATAATAATGTTCAAAAGTTACATGATTATCTTTCGATCGAGGGCGATAGCGACTACTAGATTTATATGGAGCATTCATATCAGGTATATCGACTTGATGCTCTTGAAAAAACAACTTTACCAAAGTAGGAAAAATTTCCCATCCATCATTTCGGAAGTCATTAAGACTTTTCTTTGTTGCTAAAACTAACTCGGTAGCATTGACAATATCTTGGGATATTTTTTGCAAAGCTTAAGAAATAAAATTCGTCTTCCCCATTATTTCCTTTACCAAGTGCAAAATAAATACAAAATCAAATGACTTCACCTCGCAATAAGCACCATCAGCATCTCCACGTTGAGAAGGATAACAAGATGTGTCATAAAGTAGACCCCGAAGAACAACAAGAGTAGAATTATACATACTAAGCAAGCTGAAAACAGAAAAATAATGGGAACCCCAACGGGTATCGCCAGCTCTTTTTAAGGTCCTAACTTGATTCGCTCCTTTACCTTTTTTGATTTGACCAAGTTCCAGTAGCTTCTTCGTCTCAATTACCTTAGCTTTCTGTAACTCATCGTGACGCTTACTAGAAGCACAAACTATATTGATAATGGAAGTCAAGTGTGTGAAAAATTGGTGAACAGGAATAACTTCTCTTGATGCAGCAACTAGAACAAGTTGTAATCTATGAGCAAAACAATGAACATAATACGCATAAGGACAATCTTTAAGAACAAGTGCTTGCAATCCATTCCATTCCCCTCTCATGTTACTAGCACCATCATATCCTTGACTGAATTTTGCTAGTATCAAACTCATGTAGCAAAAGTTTATTCCACAAATGTGTTTTAAGGGTTAATGCCGAAGTGTCTTCAACATGTACTAAATCCAAGAACCTCTCTCTTATGACCCCGTCTCTATCAACAAATCTCAGAACTATGGCCAGTTGCTCTTTTTTTGATTCATCTCGTGACTCATCAACCATGACACAAAAGTAAGAATTCGCTACTTCATTACGAATATGCTTCCGAACTTTACTTGCAATAATATGAAGGATTTCTTTTTGAATTTTTCCAGAAGTATACTTTGAACTATAAGAGGCTTTCAATATAGCTGATGCAAGCTCGTTGTTGTAAGAAGCAAGAAGTTTCAATAGTTCAAGAAAGTTACCTCGGTTTTTTGACTTTTTCCTATCATCGTGCCCTCGAAAAGCACAAGTTTGAAATGTCAACCAATGCACAATATCAACAGTAGCTTTCAGTCGTAAACGATTCTGTAGGACTGTTTCTACACTTTGCCTCTATAAGATGTTTTCAATATGTGTTGCTTGGTTCAATAAATTTTCACTAAGTGCTATGGCATTTTTATGTTGTGAACAACCAATGTGCTTAAGGAATGAACATCTTTTTCCATCGTTAACTTTCTTCCATTTATCAAATCCACCAACTATAAACGTATTAGCACCTTAACACGCATTTGGTTTGTCACAATATAAGAAACAAAGAAAGCAATATGCAGAATGTGTTGTCGGAGAATACTCTAACCAATTAGGAAATACTTTGAACCATGAGTATTGAAACTTACGGGGATTTTAGTTGAACCTTAAGCTGGATAATGTTCAAGATGAATTTGAAAAGGTACCGAGTTCAGATAAGCTCTTCTTACTTCTTCCCTCTGATTAGGCGAATAATCCCACATGAGTTTTCGTTTTGCAGAGGGTCTCTTTCCAAAGAACTAGTATCAGTTTCCACATTACTTGTTCTTATATTTTCAGAAATTGGGGGTTCTCGTCGATTTTGATTTTGATTAGGCTCGTCTATGTCTATTGAAGCCTTTATACGCTTGCTCTGTTGATCGATTGGATTTGAACTAATGTTGTTAGTGGTATCATCAAGCTTTCTTTTGATAATAAATGAATCAAGTGTTTGGTTTTTAAGTTTTCCCATAACATAAGTACTTAACACCTCCTCCTGTAACACATATAAATATGTATCAAATTTACAATTGATATGGGAATTTAAAACCTGAATTACAATACAATTTTACATGTTTTAGTGAGTTGATTGCTTTGGAATTATAGAACATACAAAATTAATTAGATAACAAGATTAAAAAAAAACTAAAGAGTATTAAATTTAAAGAATCAAACCTGGTCTATAAATGGATTATGGATAACAAGATAAATCTACAAGCATCAACTACTTTTTATACGTACACTTGAAGCTAAAAGTGACTTTCAACTTGAAACTTGAAAGAAAAAGAAAGGTAGGTAGAAAAGTAGTACATCCAAAAAGGTAAAGTACATAAGAAAGAAGAATGAACAATCAGTTGAAGAGTTGGAACTATTGACTTTTCATTCTCCGTATTTTGGGGGGGGCGGTACAACAATTACCTTTACATAATTTATTTTTTTACACTATAGACCCCGAAGTTTGGGAGGGTCGGGACCCCCTGCCTCAATAGAGGTCTGCCCTTGCATACAATGGTTGTCAGCGTTTGCCTGTCAAGCTCCATAGGAGACTATGCTCATACGACATTGCCGATCCAGACCTAGCGTAACCTTCATTGCCCTAGCTTCTCTGGAGGACCGTTCCAGCGTGAACTTGGTTGTTTCCTAATCTTCTGCAAAGATGATGACTAAGAGTGATGCAGCTCCTTCGGAATGTCCGGAGGATACTATACCTCATCATTACGGGTGTTAATCAGGTTGGGTCTAACTCGGGTCAAGGTTGAAAATAACATACCCGAACCCGACCATATTTGAATTCGGGTTATTTGGGTTCGGGTTGGTCCACGCGGGTCGGGTCAATTCGGATTCGGGTCAACCTGAATATTAGTAAAATGTAATAAAATTGCCTATTTTGTATTCGTTTGATTAGATAATTAAAAATAAATTTGTTAGTGCAATAATGACCAAAGCCCTTGTAATGATATAACATATTTCAATGATGTAATCCTTCCTACCAAATTAATGATATAACATATTTCCCACAAATCTCTTATTTTATTCTTTATAACAAAGGTTTGTTCAGCCAAGTTGTTTATAAGTTTCAACATCGAAGGAATAAAATAGGGTACCTTTAAACCTTATGTAACATTTGAAATCTTACATATTTCACGTTAACTTCCCAGAGGTTGTCATTTCGGAACCTCCTCGGGTAAAGATGAAGTGGGTCGCAACCCTTCATCACTAGGCAAAGTACTGCCTGTAGATTCTTGGTGTAGAATTTACACACAATAAAGGTACCTAACATGTACGCCTTAGGTTTTAAAATATTTTTAAGCATTGATAAAGGGCGCAAGAAAAGGCAAACCCCAACTATAAAGTGGGGTTATTATCCCTTAATGGACATTCACAAGCATAATATAACAAGTACTAAGCATATGTAATATAAGGCCAGGGCCTTTAAAGATGGCAGATGCTGAAGCCCCGAACAAAGAAAAAGATATTGTTTTAGTACGGATAAAAATAACAAGCAAGTAAATTGTCTTATGAGGGTACATACCACCCACGGGCCAAATAACTACCAACATGGCAGCCTTCTCAGCTGATTTTTCCTTTGGAGATGAAAGGTTAAGAGTGGTAGTTTCTTTCTGAGGAGATAAGTTGGAGGAGATGGCTTCTTTCTTGGATGAGGCAGGAAGAACTAAGGTTGCAGGCTTTATGATGGAAGACTTCTTGCTGGCAGCAGGACGTGGCAATCAGCGGGGCTTCTTCAAAAGTAGGGCCACGATGGACACTGAAGGATCGGAGGTTGCTTTGGCAAGGAAGGGGTGCTCTGCTGTGGCATAAGCATTTTCCGCATCATTGTACTCCTGTTCAGCAGTTGGTTGGTAGCATGTGACATTCAATAAGTCCATAGGTTTGCTGGTTTTGGCAACTTCCTCCAACGTGCACATTTACCATGAAAAGTGTCAGTCTTTGCCAACTGCCCAACCAACATCCCCACCTCATCACTGTGGATAAGCTCTATGGCTATGTAGGATACCACCTTCGAGACCACCTCAGCTCTGTCTTTTTGCATACCTTGTATCGAATACGAAGGGTGTTAACATCCTCACATAGGTTAGCCTTTGTGGCTCGTAGGTTAGCCTTCTGCTCCAAACCTCTACACTTAGCCTCGAGCACAGTAGCTTTCTCCTTATAACCTGCCCACCTCTTCTCCTCCATAACCATCCTCCCATAGTCTGTTTGATGCTATTTGAGGTCACTCTTCAAAGTCTTGATCTCTTTTTAAAGGCCCATAACCAATTCAGACTTCTCAACATCACCTGAGGCTTTCCCAACCTTTGCTTATAGCACATTCAACTCTTTCTCCTTCACCTTCTCCTTTGCTCGCATCATATCCAAATCTACCTTGGCTTTCTTCGCAACCCGCATTGCCTCCCTAGCTCTCTCGTTGAAGACATTATCAAGTGCTACCTGCTTGATGTAGCTCTTATCATTAAGATTGGAAAGCTTCTCGAAGTCCATACCCTTCAAACCATCTTTCCAAGACTAAGGGATGATGTGAGAGGCAATTCGATGACGGTTGCAGAATGGGGTAACTCTTTCGTATTGGGGAGACCTAGAAAGAAGCAAGAGTCAACAGTATAAAAAAAAAGAGAGAAACCACATAATTTATCTACACATTCAGGAACATAAAAATGACATATTTACCAAGAAGGTCATCATCATCTTTGAAATCAGCAGAGGTTGTCGCAACAATTGCCTTCCCAGTTTTTGGAACCCCTTTTTGCACCTTATGTCTGGTCAGCCTTGTGGGGGTGGGAGGAGGGACATTCTTTCTCTTTGTTGACGTCTTGATAGCCTTTGCACTGGTTTCTTTATGTTCCTCACTCTGTTAGCTATCCCAACATCGTTCACAGATATAATTTGTAGGCCATCACTTTTTTGGTCCTCTGAATCAACAATGTTCTCCACAAGTTGCTCTGGCTCAGCAGAGGCAAGGGGCTCAGCAGCAACAGCCTCACCGGCATTGAGATTCTCCAGGTGGACGGAAACAGAAGGAGAACCCACATCATCTTCAACCTTAGCAGGATTTTTGGCAATAAAGCTATAGGTTTCATTATTTCCAGCAACAACGAAATTCCTGAATGCATTTCTTTAAAACAGATAACAAATAAGATAACATCAGCAGAAAAGTTATTAGGGAAAGAAAAAGGATAAATACATACTCTCTCTCCATGATGATAAATCATGGGCTTTAAAGAACTATGCTCCCAAGTATCGCTTAAACCAACCAAATAAAGAATGGGCTCTGGGAATGTATGCACTTCCACACGATAGCGAGCCAAACGCTGGTAAAACGAATCTCTTCGAACAATATAGGGGAGGGTATCTTTAAAGGTTTTGATGTCAATCTTATTCTCATCAGCCAACAGAGCATGATGCTTTTCAAGTACGATGTTATCCTCTATAGAAAAGAATTTTCATTTCCATGACCACAATTGGTAAAAGTCTTGGTGAAGAGGGTTGGGATGTTTAGGTCACCTCTTTTCTGAAGAAAGCCTCGCTCAAGCCAAGGTTGAGAAAACCCCTCATCACTTTGAGTGAGGGTTCACCACTATACGCCTTACAAATTACCATATAGGTAGTCAGTTTAGCTAGGCCAAATGGGTTCATTCTTGAGATATGACACTGATAATACTGTATGACCTCACAATAAAACTCAGGGAGAGGGATCCTTAAATTTGATTGGGTAAAACAACTTACATATAACCCTACAAAGCCCGAGGGAGCAACATAAATAGTTTGATGCTTCATAGGTAGCATAAACTTATACTTTTTAGGGATATGATAATCGGCGTTGATTGTACAATATTTTGCACGACCAGGCCTTCGATGAGGATCAAAGGAAATAGGGGTTGATGTGGTTGAGCCAAGCTTGTGTCTAACCTGAAAATAAAAAATACGAAGACACTACGTTAAGTGATTGCGCAGGGGTTGGGCCCTGCGAACCACCTCCGGCGTGTGAATAAGTATTTGGTATGGAAATTTAGTGAAAGTATAGTAAAGTAGAGTTGTTTTGATAGCATACCAGATCCTCAACCCGTCCAAGGCTATTTATAGGGATGAAATAACCTTGGAGAGTGTTTGNAATACGAAGACACTACGTTAAGTGATTGCGCAGGGGTTGGGCCCTGCGAACCACCTCCGGCGTGTGAATAAGTATTTGGTATGGAAATTTAGTGAAAGTATAGTAAAGTAGAGTTGTTTTGATAGCATACCAGATCCTCAACCCGTCCAAGGCTATTTATAGGGATGAAATAACCTTGGAGAGTGTTTGCTCCATTTTCGGAGATCATGGGGGCGTCCTATGACGTGTGACGGCCACTAGGGCTTAGTGTCCCATTTCTCCTGGTTTAACGTGAGAGCTAAGGAGAAAGATGAGACGTGGGTAAGACTTGGTCTTCCCCATGTTGAGACTTGGCCTTGTTCCGTCCTTACCTTTTATTAGGGAATACCCCGAAGGGTTTAATCCTTCGACTGGCGAATTCCCATTTGGTAAATAAGTCACAGATGACTAGTTTTACGCCAATGAAAGTGTTAGAAGGCTAGCCAGAGCCTGCGATTATGTAGGTTTCGAGTAGGTCCGAAGGGGAGTCCTTTGACCTGTTCGGAGGGTACATTATCAAGCCCCCCAGTCGAAAGTGATGTACATGACCGAGGGTACATGATGCGCGGGATTGCGACCAAGCACTAGGGTTTTACTTCTCAAGGGATCTTGAGAAGCTTGCAATCCCCACCAGGCAGTGTACCTGACCGATGTAGTATAGTGAAGTGGTAAGTACGGGGGATTGATCGTTCAACTCAAAGAATAGTGTTCGTTAGGATTGAAATTTATCTACTAGGTCTAGAGATGAGGGATGATTCTTTTTGTATTTTTTATGTTTTTAGGAAAGCAAGTGAAATCTCGGTTTGGAAGAAGGGGCGGAATTAGTTTCTAATCAACTAACCCAAAAGCTACTACTGAAACTAATGTGCAGGAAAGTAAACTAGGGTTCTACAAGGGAAGTGAAGCATGTCTACCTATGATATGTTACTCCTTGCTAGCTATCCAATTCTACCTATTGAGTTGTCACACCTTGTTTTAATTGACGGGTTGCATTCCTTAATACCATTTGTGGGGGTGTGTACAAACTTCCCCAACTCTATAAGCTCCTACTTCACTCCTATGTCGAGCCGGCTAAGAAGCTCCTAACATGGGATCACTAGAATTCGCTTATGCATTAAATACAACCATATAACCGTAGTACACCTTGGTTCATGTTTCTTAAGACGTTCAAGCAAGTTACCGTATAGGAGGTTAGCCAGTTTTCTTAAGCCTAACATCGATATCACACAATAAAAACAAGAAACAATAGGAAGCAAGAATTATAAACTAAACCAACTAGATCTATTGAAGTTGTCACGCCTTAATTGATGGAGATAGACACACACATCAACAAGAAATCAATAAGATCTAATTAATTATACACAAGTTTCACACAATCATAGGTAAACACTAGGTGATTTAGCAAAACATAATCAATGAAGAACAAGCAACAATAATAATGGAAGACATAATTAAGATAGAATCAACACACCAATACAAGATGTTTATGGAGTGATTAAGACCCTCTAAGTTGCTGGAAAAACACCTACCCTAACCCTAGAATCGGACTTAGGGTTTGGGGCTTACAAATAATGAAGTTATGATGTTGTATTTATAGGCAATGTTTTTGTCGGCAAGGCTGACGGCGTCACCTTATACACTTGACGGCGTCAACTTCCCTTTTTCACCAAATTGTAGATCTTTTCGTCCTCTTCGCGTGGCCTTTTTAATCACCTAAATCCGAGTTCGTATGAAGATTTTATGGCCAAAACAGTGACAGCTACTCCGCGCGCAAGTTATGATTGTCTTGATTAACTTGTGACGGTTCCACTTTGGTTTCTTCTCGTGCAAGAATTCTTTCTGACGTCGTCACTCTTTATCATCTGACGCCGTCAGGTTGAATCCTGACGCCGTCACTCTTTAAATTCCAAAATCCCAATCTGGCCCGTCAAGGAAATCCTTCATATCCACCTCTTTTGTCCTAGCTTGACGCCGTCACCTCACAAGCCGTGACGCCGTCAGGTACTGTTACAGTATAATTTGGAGACTTTGTCGTTTTCTTCACTTTTATGCTTCAAAAACGTCCAAAATGCTTCCTTTTCCAGATTTCTTCTCCAAAGTACCTAAAATGACAAAAGGAACGATTTAGGGCAATATTTGATCAAATAATTACGATTTAGGGCTTAAATGACCCCCCAAAAGCAGTACACTTTTCGCCTCATCAAATACCCTTACACTTGAGATTTGCTTGTCCTCAAGCAAATGCGCTTTTATTCTAATCAAAATACAAGTTAAGGGTCATTTAACACTAATATAAAAGTAATTACAACAAATAGTCGTTCCCCTTCAATCATAATAAGCACGGAGATTACATACTAGCACCTCACAAGTAGTGTTTGGATACTCACATCTCTCAGGTGTCATAAAAATATATCTCACAAATGAAATTGAATAATATCTCTCACTACCTGTCATAGCAAATAGATTACCATAAGCTTGGGAAAGGATCAAAAACCTTCTCCACTAGGCGTAAGCACCTAAGATAAACTATCAAAGAGGACTTTACAAAAAGGGTTGTAATGAGGTGTAGAGATATGATAAACACGGTTTTGTTGGATAAGGGATATTTTACTGGTGGCGAGTTAAAGATCTTGATTAATTACATGTACAATATGGCGTTGCTAAGCCAAGACTAGACTCGACTTAAGCTAATCAAAAACTAATAAAACATAAAATAAACATAAACAGAAACGGGATGGTAGTCCGTATGTTTTTTCTACTTTTCTTTTTCTCATTTTTTTTTTTTTTTCTTGATTTTTCCGATTTTTTTTCATACACTCTTGCCCTACCATCCAAAATAATACATCATAGGGGCCTCGGTTCTCCCCTTACACTTGAACTTTTACATACTTTACAAATAACTATTCTAATGACTCGAATTAAGATAATCGAAACACTTGGAGTACTTTTAAAATATTTAGCACATATGGGGGTAATAATGTTGTTCTTCCCCATTACTCCATTACACTAGTACTTTACCCACGAGTCCCAATCGTCCCAAAACAATATGTGCAAGGATATGACTCGACTTAGCAACCATGTAATCAATTAGATAATTAACTAAGGGTTTAACAAATGCTGTCACAATAATGCACTAAAGGTGAGTGCATACAAGGTAGGCTAAGGCGATTTGGGTGTACATTTAAGTGGGGTGTAACAAATTCTTCCTTTAAGTAAAATGCTTAAAGTTAGAAACGAAAAGGATAGGCTCTGGAGGGTGTACTAGGGGTATCGTGTACAAAAAATGAGTACAACGGAAGGGTGTGGGAGAATTGCTTGACCATTGTAGCCAAAGTAATTATAACAAAAACACATGTGTAAAACAATGGGTTAATCCTAATGTCTCTTATCATGTAGTAAATCTAACTACACGAATGTAGTCTCACTTGTGGATTTGAGATGGTCCTAACGCAAGTTCTAGAATCTAAGTGCTACCGGTACCTACATCATAGCATAAATGCTTTTCCTACCAATTCTAGGGGCGAACCTCACATATTTGGGGTGGAAATTTTTTTTAGTGGTACGGTTTTGTGCTAGTCATATAACTCCTATCCATGAGACGCTCATTAAGACCAAAGTTTCACTCCTAAATGTTGTAAAAAATTTTAAATTTGGCACTAAAATTGCCCTAACAAGTATTTCTCTTAGTTTTATTACACACCTACCATTAAACAAAATAGAAATCAAGCGTAATTGCATTCTCTAAGGTATCGTAATTTACCCCCCCCCCCTTACACTTAAGATGAACATTGTCCCCAATGTTCAAATAATAAGATGTAAAAGTAAATAAGGTAAAAGAATGAGATCAAATACTCCCCTGATTCGCTCAGTGGATAGTGTGGTAACATGGTTAGATCTTCTTCCAAGATAATG
This sequence comes from Artemisia annua, assembly GCA_014162995.1. Taxonomy (NCBI): domain Eukaryota; kingdom Viridiplantae; phylum Streptophyta; class Magnoliopsida; order Asterales; family Asteraceae; genus Artemisia; species Artemisia annua. The sequence continues at coordinate 117,844 of LBNU01026395.1, read as the reverse complement.
TAAAAGCTCCGAGATTAAAGCATTGCCAAAAGCTTGATTCCATGTACATCTCCTTGTCCAAAATAACCTGTTAAACCTGAGAAAACAAATAAGAAAAACCAAAGCATCAAACCGAACAAAGACAACTCATAACTAGATGTAATTCCCGACTTAGAAATAAAACAATAAAAGATATAATGCTTGCAAAATGAATGTTTACAAATTACTCGAAGTTTTAATTCCTAGAAATTCTGTAAAACATTGATTGTGACTCGATACAAGCATTTGAATCGAATAAACACTAATATGTATGCTAATTTAATATTGTTATGATTCATGTGCAATCTTGTTCTTTAAAACAGATTTAGATTTCCCTTACACTTATCTTTTGCAAAATACCTTTATATGTAGTTAAGACGAAGTTAAAAACAAAATAAAGCATTTTCACAATTTAATTTGAAACATGAACCAATAACAATAAAAATAAAACACACATACGAAAATAAAAACAAACAAACAAAACAAATAAAGCTTGGGTTGCCTCCCAATAAGCACTTGTTTTTGTTCGAGTCACGAGCCTGACTCTACCCTTATTTAACAGAAATAGGGGAGGTTTTCCCTACACTTAGAATTAAGTGCGGGTGGAAGTAGCGATACACACCCTTAGGGTGGAAATATGCCACGTGAGGTGAAGGGGGTGAGTGAATGGCTTCCTTCATCCTAAAACTACCCGGATAATATTGGTTGATGGGTGGGTCGGTTCCTCTTTTGTCTCCTAGATGTAAATCTAAGGATGAAAAGTTGTGTAAAGGTTGAGGTTCCGGTTTATCAACACTAGGAAATTCCCTAGAACTAAGAGTAAGGTTATCATTATAAGTGTTCAAACCTATATCCTCTAGTTGTGTTTGGTTCAAAGGTTCTACCTCCATCGGGATTCCTAAATTCTCTTCTACTTCTACCGGGTAAGTCACGGGCGGTGTGGGTGCCTCAAATGACGGTTGAGTATTTTGTGGGCTTATGTTATTTACCTCATCATTCCACGTGTCAAGATCACCTATATCCTCATCATGTGTTTTAGTAGAATCTATCCTAAGCATTCTCCTAAGTATCTCACGTGCTTCTCTAGGCATCTCAACTTCTATGTCCGAATCATAAGGATCTTCCTCAATAATCTTATGTTCAATTTGCCTAAAGTATTCATCATGTGTTCCTTGAGATTCAAAGTTATCGATCAAAAAACCTAGGTCTTTTTAATCAATGTGATCATGCTCAGCTAAACCCTCCTCAATTGTTTTCTGAGGTAGTGATAACAGCAAACCTAGTGCTTCATCCAACTTATGGTTTATTGCTACGGCTCCATCCATAATTCCTTGGCAAACTAGGTCGCTTTTCCTATTGGCCTCACTAAAACGAGATCCTAAACATGGAGGTTGTTCATAAGAATCTATCCTAGGTGAAGGCTCATATGATTCATAGGTGTCTCTAAATGAGGTATTTCGAACTCCTTGGTGTTCTAGCCACTCAACCTTATCTTGCAATCTTAGAAGACTAAGTGAAAAGTCCATTTGAAGAAAATTACAAACAAAATCACAAAGAAAAGATAGACTACGAGAAAGCTACAAAAAAAAAAAAGAAAATAAAAATCTCAATAGATAGGAATCTAATGAGTAAACCCAATAAAATAAAATTTCAACCTAAACAATAACTACTTCCCGGGCTGCGGCAACAAAAACTTTGATGCGCGGGATTGCGACCACGCACTAGGGTTTTACTTCTCAAGGGATCTTGAGAAGCTTGCAATCCCCACCAGGCAGTGTACCTGACCGATGTAGTATAGTGAAGTGGTAAGTACAGGGGATTGATCATTCAAATCAAAGAATAGTGTTCGTTAGGATTGAAATTTATCTACTAGGTCTAGAGATGAGGGATGATTCTTTTTGTATTTTTTATGTTTTTAGGAAAGCAAGTGAAATCTCGGTTTGGAAGAAGGGGCGGAATTAGTTGCTAATCAACTAACCCAAAAGCTACTACTGAAACTAATGTGCAGGAAAGTAAACTAGGGTTCTACAAGGGAAGTGAAGCATGTCTACCTATGATATGTTACTCCTTGCTAGCTATCCAATTCTACCTATTGAGTTGTCACACCTTGTTTTAATTGACGGGTTGCATTCCTTAATACCATTCGTGGGGGTGTGTACAAACTTCCCCAACTCTATAAGCTCCTACTTCACTCCTATGTCGAGCCGGCTAAGAAGCTCCTAACATGGGATCACTAGAATTCGCTCATGCATTAAATACAACCATATAACCGTAGTACACCTTGGTTCATGTTTCTTAAGACGTTCAAGCAAGTTACCGTATAGGAGGTTAGCCAGTTTTCTTAAGCCTAACATCGATATCACCCAATCAAAACAAGAAACAATAGGAAGCAAGAATTATAAACTAAACCAACTAGATCTATTGAAGTTGTCACGCCTTAATTGATGGAGATAGACACACACATCAACAAGAAATCAATAAGATCTAATTAGTTATACACAAGTTTCACACAATCATAGGTAAACACTAGGTGATTTAGCAAAACATAATCAATGAAGAACAAGCAACAATAATAATGGAAGACATAATTAAGATAGAATCAACACACCAATACAAGATGTTTATGGAGTGATTAAGACCCTCTAAGTTGCTGGAAAAACACCTACCCTAACCCTAGAATCGGACTTAGGGTTTGGGGCTTACAAATAATGAAGTTATGATGTTGTATTTATAGGCAATGTTTCTGTCGGCAAGGCTTGACGGCGTCACCTTATACACTTGACGGCGTCAACTTCCCTTTTTCACCAAATTGTAGATCTTTTCGTCCTCTTCGCGTGGCCTTTTGAATCACCCAAATCCGAGTTCGTATGAAGATTTTATGGCCAAAACAGTGACAGCTACTCCGCGCGCAAGTTATGATTGTCTTGATTAACTTGTGACGGTTCCACTTTGGTTTCTTCTCGTGCAAGAATTCTTTCTGACGTCGTCACTCTTTATCATCTGATGCCGTCAGGTTGAATCCTGACGCCGTCACTCTTTAAATTCCAAAATCCCATTCTAGCCCATCAAGGAAAACCTTCATATCCACCTCTTTTGTCCTAGCTTGACGCCGTCACCTCACAAGCCATGACGCCGTCAGGTATTGTTACAGTATAATTTGGAGACTTTGTCGTTTTCTTTACTTTTATGCTTCAAAAACGTCCAAAATGCTTCCTTTTCCAGATTTCTTCTCCAAAGTACCTAAAATGACAAAAGGGACGATTTAGGGCAATATTTGATCAAATAATTACGATTTAGGGCTTAAATGACCCCCCAAAAGCGGTACACTTTTTGCCTCATCAGTACATTGCTTACAACTCTAATGATTCTCATAACATTTCCCTAACCTTTTATAACTGGTAAAAGAGGGAAATGTTTTTTGAAATTTGAACATGCAATAAATGCGTCTATTGGATAGTATCACAGCCATAACAGCAGATTTATCGGAAATCCCAAACGATCATTCAAAATTTAAATGTTCGTATAGGATCTAGGTACGTTTCATTTATTGCAACGTATGCTTAACAACTAATAAAGGCGTCAGACCTTATAAATACTTATAAACTGAAAACCCTAATTGCTATCATTCACGCCTCCAAAAATTACACGCAATCGTATTACCGAGTCGAGCAAAAGGTAACATCATTTCTCAGTCTTACTTTTATTTTTTAGATATACCCTAAATCACCGTGCGCCATGTATGCCAAACGTATCATCAGACAACAAAAATGCAATCTTTCCAGAGAAGCATTGGCCACATTCCTAAAATCGTACCCCATACCTAAACAGTATAAAGTAATTCTTCCCACCAAAGACCAAAGCATTTATGATGCCCCTAAAGTATATATCGGTCTATACACCCATGCCTTCACTTGGTCAAATTTAAGAATACCCCTCCATCCTCTGTTCTTAGAGCTATTGCAATATTACAGGGTGCATATATCAAGGTTCAACCCCTTCGGTCTGGTCAAACTTACTACCTACATAGCAATGTGTAGGGCGTATGGTTATGAGCCAAATCTGACAGTGTTACGAGGTTTCCTCAATTTGTGCCCTGGTGGCGATTGGTTAACCTTGTCGAAACGGGGGGAATCAGATGTGCCTGTCTTAGTTACAAAACCTTTCACAAACATCACCAACTGGAAAGGGAAATTCTTTTTTGTGCAGAGTACAATCATACCCCCACAATATCCAGCTCTCCTAGACGAGTCCTACCGGTTCGACCGCAAAAAGTTTAATGATCCCATGCCAGCCAACGTTCATAACAACCCACTTTACCAACGTCTTGCACGTTACCCTGTGAATGTACAAACCTTTCCGGAGCCTATTTTGTATATGGCAGACATCATTGATCATTGGGAGGGATCCCCGCTGGAGCCTGAGATAGAGTGTGAAGGACAAAGTATGTAAACATGTCTATTGAGTAAAATAGGTAACTCATCTGATGTTATATTATTTTTCTTTTCTAGGAATGGCCTTCCGAAATTTCGTCGTTTCTGGTGGCGTAAAAGAGGTTAGCTTCCTTCCTAGGGAAGCGATGGATCTCAGCTATGGGGCTGGCTCTCCCTTTGTATCATTAAATGACAATAATATGAATGCCCTTGCTGTCGAGGAAGAGGCTGCGGCTTTGGTACCTCTGAATACAGTGGAAAATCCTCTAATTGTTGAGGATACCGCCGATTCGTATGAGAATACAAAATATCAGTTTGTTGCTGCTAGCTCCACCGGGATAGGTAGTAGGGTGCGTGAGAGGAAAGGAACCTCTGCCAAGTCTTTAAAGACTCCGTTAAAGAGGAAACCCGACATCCCCCTCCTAGCTCCAAGATTTGTGAAGCAAAAGGAATCCCGTGATAAAGCAATTACCTCTGCAGCATCGGAGGATATCGAAGATGAAGATATTCATGGTAAGAAAAAATCTTAATACATGAGTAGGATTTTTATATGAATTCTTATCTAATTGCCAAATATTAAGTAGGGTTATCCAATACCAAAGAGTTGCCAAACTCCTTTGCTTGCCATCGATTGGTCGAAGGCGTTACCCCAGCTGGCTGGTGGCAAGTGTTAGACGCTATGTCCCTCGAGAGATTGTGCGACCTCCATGATAAGAGCTATACCCGGCAAGCCATCCTTGATAATCATCTCAATACCCGGACAAGAGAATTGGTTCAGACTATGAAGAATGCTAAGGAAGAATTGGGTATTGTTGTGGCTAGGGAGAAGGACAGAGAGTTGAGATATGCCGAGTTGGAGGTAAAATGTGACCAAGCCACGAAGGATCTTGAAAAGAATCCAGTTGTGCAGGGTCTTCGAGTGAACACCATGAAGCTTGCTAGTCAACTCAAAGAAGCACAAGTTGAGTGCGGGAAACTTAAATTGTAGAAGTCAAATCCGGTTAAGTTGCAAGAGAGGGTTAATACACTTGAGTCGAAATGCGAGGGTCTGGAAGCCGAAAAAAGTAGGCTGCTGGTTCAGGAGGGTAAGCTGAAAAAGGAAGTTAGTGCTTTGGTCCTACGATGTCAAAGTTTACAAGAGGATAGGGTTGAGGTTGTATCCAAGGTTGTCCCATACATTGCTATGGAATTATACCATTATGAGGTTGGGAAGGCCATAGCAGATTTGGTAAATTCTGCAATTTACCATGGGAAATGTACCACCTTGGAGGAAATAGCTACGACTGGAGAACCTGTGATACTTTCGAAAGTAAAATACTACCGTCCCTCCCATGATAGAGAGTATGATCACATGAGTAATGTTCTCGCTTCAGCAGAGTTTCCATTTCTTAGTGAGGCAACTGTGAATCCTATGGCCTCTGTAACGGAGCTTCTAGCAAAAAAGCCTCGAAGGATTCAACCACCATCTCCAAGTAACAAAACTTCGCTTCCGAAGCCCCCTCTTCATCGAACCATGAGGATCCAAATTCCTCCAAAAATGTTTAAAATTGACTCCAAGGGTGGTTTGTACCCGAGAATAACATTTTATCTTCGTTTTTTATGTTGGATATTTCGTAATGTTAATTGCACCTTTATTTACCTTCTCATAACATTGTTGATTAATGTTAATGTACAACCTAAGGTTTCATTAAAAAATGACCTCATTATGTGTACTTTGAACCAAGATTTTTAGCAATCGTATAATTTAACTGCTGACAGAGGGTTGCGACCCACTCCATCTTTTGTCCTTTCTAGCGCAAAGGGCTTCTAAATACCCTGAGGCTCTTAGGAAAGTTAATGTGAATTGTGACGGATGGTTTGCTTTTATACAAGACGAGAAAGTCTTGATACATCCTTCGAATATTGAAACTTAAAGTACTTGGCTGAGTAAATCTTTGTTGTGCAAAACAGAAGATTTGAAGGAGAATATTATATCATTAATTGGGTAGGGAAGATTACATCATTTTAATAAATGAACACTAGGACGCCTACCATTAATGCTTCGTTCCCCAAATTGAGAAGAATGCAATACAAAGGCTTTAACTAAACGAAATGCTTTGAAAGTCGTAAGTCTTATACGTAAAACTTACGGAGGTTAGTACCGTTCCATGTTCTATCGACCTCATCACCGAAAAGTGTTGCGAGTTTGTAGGCTCCCCTACCGTAGGCTTCAGTTATCACATAGGGTCCTTCCCATGTGGGCCCCATCTTGCCTTGATACTCGGCTTTGCTTGCGCTATTGAGACAAAGAACATACTCTCCGGGTTTGAAAGTCGAAGGTCGAACTCTACTGTTATAGTACTTCTCGAATTTCTGCTTGTACATAGCTTATCTTATAGAAGCTATCTCCCTTCTTTCTTCGAGCAAGTCTAGGTTTTCTCGAAGTCTTTCCTCATTCGCAGAAGTTTCAAAATTCACAACACGCTCTGTTTCAACACTTATTTTGGAGGGAATGACTGCTTCGGTTCCATAGGTGAGACTGAAAGGTGTCTCTCCATGACTTGACTTAAGGTGCGTCCTATGAGCCCAGAGAACCTGTGGTAGCTCTTCTACCCATCCGTGGTGGCTTCGACCTAGTCTTCGTTCGATTCCAATTGATGATATCCCTGTTGGTTACTTCCACTTGGCCATTTCCTTGTGGGTGATATACGGATGTGAACGATTGCGTGATTTTCAATCCTTTGCAAAAAGTGAGAAATACTCCTTCGGCGAACTGCTTTCCACTATCGGAAATGATGATGTGAGGTACTTCGAAGCGGCAGATGATGTGTTCCCATACAAACTTTTCCATATGTCTGCCTGTCACCGAAGCCAAAGGTTTGGCTTCTACCCATTTAGTGAAGTAATCTATGGCAACCACCAAGAATTTCACTCCGCCCGGTGCTACTGGTAGAGGTCCGACAATGTCGATGCCCCATTGTGAGAAGGGCCAAGCGGATGTGACGGAGGTCATATCTTGCTTTGGAAGCCTGGGAACATTCGAGTGAATTTGGCATGCTTCACATTTGTGTATTATGTCGGTTGCATCCCTGTGCATCGATGGCCAGTAGTATCCTAGCTTCGTTATCTTCGAGACAATTGATCGAGGTCCTGCGCGTATGCTACAAGATCCTTCATGGACCTCGTATATTATATTTGCAGCTTGTTTTGGCCCTACACAACGAAGCCAATGGGAGAGAAAGGATCTCCTGTATAAGTTGTCCTCTATCAGCCTATATTGTGGAGACTTGATTCTAATTTTTCTTGCCAACTTAGGATCTTCTGGTAGGATTCCACTTATCAGGTATTCCCTGATTGGGGTCATCTAATTGTCCCCCTCTTCGAATATGACGTCCGACACTTCCTTCCTCTGGATGGACCTTTCTGCCAATACTTCGACCAAAACCTCCTTAGTTAGATGAGCAAAAGCCATCGAAGCTAGCTTGCTTAATGCGTCTGCTTTCTTATTTTGGTTCCTTCTGACATGCTCAATCATGTAGGATTCGAATCCGTTTAAGAGTTCCTTGGCTTTGTCAAGGTATTGCTTGATGGTAGGTTGCCTTGCCTCGTAGGACCCTTTAATTTGGTTAGCAACTAACTACGAGTCCACGAAAACCAAAAGATGATGCACCTCCATGTCTCTGGCTAGACGGAGGCCTGCTAACAAAGCCTCATATTCGGCCTCATTGTTGGTTGCGTCGAATTCGAACCTTAGTGCATAGGTGAACTCTTTTCCTTCCGGGTTTACCAGCATTAATCCTGCTCCTGAACCGTTGGAACTAGATGCTCCATCAGTATACAACTTCCATGCTTCTTTCTCTTTCGAGGGCTTCACTTCAGATACCTTCGCAACTTTGCCAGGTTCGTAGGGAGTTTCGGCCAAAAAGTCTGCCAGTATTTGACCTTTTATGGAGTTTCGTCCCTTGTATTCTATCTCATGCTCTCCCAATTCAATGGCCCATTTGGCTATCCTTCCCGATTTCTCAGGTTTGGATAGTATCTGCTTGATGGGTTTGTTGGTTAGTACTATGATAGGGTGAGCCTGGAAATACCTTCTGAGTCATCTTGCCGCGTGGACTAGGGCTAGAATTAACTTTTCCAACTCTGGGTAGTTCAACTCAGCCCCTGTAAGACCCGGCTGACGAAGTAGATTGGGATTTGCTTCTTTTCCCTTTCCGCCAAGAGTACTGCACTGATGCTTTCATAGGATGTTGCGATATACATATACATCATTTCTCCTTTAATAGGAGCTGTGAGTGTTAGTAGAATCTCCATGAATTCTTTTAGCTTTTGGAAAGCCGCTTCGGCTTCCTCACTCCACTGGAAGGTTTTCTTATCCATGCAGCCTTTAAATGTTTCGAAGAATGGTAGCGATCGGTCTGCCCCCTTCGACAAGAATCTACTTAGAGCTGCTAACTTCCCGTTAAGGCTTTGAACCTCCTTTAACGTCTTTGGGGCCTGCAAGTCTGTGATGGCCTTCACCTTCGAAGGGTTAGCTTTAATTCCTTGTTTTGTTATTAGGTGTCCTAAAAACTGCCCTTCTTCGACACCGAAAGAACATTTCTTGGGATTGAGCTTCATATTGATGGCTCTTAACTGGTCGAAGGTTTCCTGGTTGTCGGAGAGTAATTCCTCCTCCGTCCGGCTCTTTATGACCATATCATCCACGTATGCCTCCAAGTTCCTTCCAATTTGCTTGTTGAAGGCTTTGTCCACCAGTCGTTGATATGTTGCCCCCGCATTTCTCAGGCCGAAAGGCATCTTTTTGTAGCAGTAGACTCCCTTCCCAGTATAGAAGGCTGTCTTTTCTTCATTTTCTACTGCCATCTGTATCTGGTGATAACCCTTGTAGGCATCTAGGAAACATTTTAGGCGGAAGCCTGATAAAGACTCTACTTTCCAATCTATCTCTGGCAGGGGGTAACAATCCTTTGGGCACGCTTTGTTTATGTCGGTGAAATCGACGCACATACACCACCCTCCGTCACTTTTCTTAACCATAACTGGGTTGGCCACCCATGTTTGATATTTTACTTCTCTGAGTATCCCTGCTTGCACAAGTTCATCTACCTCCTTGCAAGCTGCTGCGTTTCTCTCAGGTGCCAAGCTCCGACGTTTCTGTTTAATAGGCTCAATGTGTTTGTACTCGTTGAGCTTGTGCTCTGTGCCGAAGGGTTTGCCATCGATCATAAGATTTCGTGGAACCTCTGTCATATCGGAATATGCCCATGCGAAGACATCCTTGTTGTCTCTTAGGAGCTTCTCCAATTTTGCCTTAAAAGCGATGGGGAGTTGCTTTCCAATGACCATCATTTGTTCCGGGTAAAGTTCATTTATTATAATACGCTCTTCAGCGTCTCCGCAGCTCAGAATAACTTTCGGAGGGTCTTGGGGACTCCCCTTGATCTTTTTTCCAGTATCTTGCGTCTTTCTTTTGTAGCTAGAGAGCACTGTTCCAATACCGTAGGCTGTTTGAAATTTAATGGCGGCATGTATAGTAGAGACTACAATGCCCATTTCTGCATGGCTGTTCTCCCTATTAGTAAATTGTAGGGAGAGGCGGATCGCACAATTGAGAACGTGAGAGTTTCTGTTCTTGTGAACCTTCCCTCACCAATCGTAACTTCCAGGGGAACTTCTCCCAAAGGCCATGAGTGTTCCCCCGAAAATCCCACCAAAGGTATCTTCGAATCTACCCTTTTTGATCTGATAGAAGGCCTGTGCTTCAAGAAATAATGCTCGTATATGATCTCACAAGAACTTCCACAATCCATATAGGCTCTGCTTACTTCCCGATTGGATATTAGAACTTTGATGACTACGGGGTCGTCCGAGGCCGGTTGATTGGTCATGGGGGGAAATGCTATTTCCTCTATTGCCCGTGCTTCTTCCTCCACCTCTTTCCTCTTCTGGTTTACTCCTGCCCGTCGAACTATAAGGATTGGAGTCTCAGTAGGGTAGGGATCTCTCTCCAACGGAGCATCGGTGACCCTTTCTTTCCCTTTCTTTATTCCTTTCACGAGATGTGCAAGCTGTCCCGACTTTACAGCCTCTTCTATTTGTCTTTTCAGTTCTCTGCAGCTGTTGGTCTCATGACCGAAATCTTCATGGAAATAGCAATACTTTGTTGTGTCCTAGATCCTGCCCTTATTGGACATACGAGGAGGTGGTTCGAACGTCTTTGCCACCTTCTCCGTGGTTAGGATTTCCTTCGGAGACTTCGAAAGATTCTCTATTAAACCATGATTAGGAGTCTTGCTATAAGGGGTGAACCTATGTTGGTTTTTGTTTCTATTTCTTGACCCTTCCCACGAAGAATTATTTGGGAACTTGTGGGTTTGTTCCTTGCTATCGATCGGAGCCCCGTTGGTGGATACCTCCTTGGCTTCTATCCAGGTGTACGTTCTTTCCATAAGACCCTTATATGTTGCAGGGAGATCCGTGGATAAGAATTCCACAAGATTTCAACTTCGTAGACCATGCACAAAACCGGAAATGCGTTGCTCTTCGTGTAGGCCTAAAATCTGCAAGGTTTCATCCGTATACCTGGTAACAAAGCTTCTTGTGTTTTCGTTCTCCTTCTGCTTGATATTATGAACCGTGAGATGGGTCCTTGTGAACTTCTTTTGTTGACTAAAGTGCGAACGGAACTTAGCCTTCAAATCATCAAGGTTGATAATGCTGCCTGGCCTTTGTCCATTCCACCAGATACGAGCGGAGTCCCTCAGGGTGTATGTAAACATGTGACAGGCCACGGGCATGACCCACTTTTGCATTCTAACAGCCCCATCGAATAAATGTATAAAGTTATCCGGGTCTCCTTTCCCATCATAGGTGCCTATATGCGAAGGCATCTTCAAGCCATCAGGCAACAGATAGTCCTCTATCCACCTTACAAAAGGTGTTGTAGGGCCCGTAGGCTCTGGGTATAGGCAGTGGTAAGGTCGCATATTCGTGGGGACGACATTGTATGGATTGTGAGGAGGAGGCATCCTCGAAGGGGTCTGGTTAGGATAAGGTGGGTAAGGTGTTCCTATGTTGACAGGATAGCCATTATGCATGGTGTATGAGGGGTACACCATTGTCTGCCCGTAAGGCATAGTAGTCTGTGGGAACTGGTGGTTGTTGGCTTGTATATTTGTGGGAGGATACGGGTTTTGAGGATAATTAGGAGTTTGGAACGGGGGATACATACCATTGGGAGGAAGACTTCTTCCCATGTTGAATGAAGACGGGTGGCCTCCCACGCCGGATGCGTGGGAAGGCTGCAGTGGAACCCCTGCTTCGGTTCTCCCCAGGTGTGCGGCTAGCAATGGAGGTAGGTTTACCTCTGAGGCTTCCCTCTGTTGGCTCCTCCCATTAGAGCCTTCAGTCACAGTTCCCTCTCTCCTTGTGAGGGGTCTCTCGGGAACCCCCTCAAAACCAACGGACCTTCCACCGGTCCTCCTACCAGTGGAGGACCTAATGCGCAGGATAGGGTGTGTAACCCCGGGAGCCGAAGGCCTTGGCTCCATTTCCATTTCCTCAGCGGACTTGTCACTGGAGTACTCTAACTCCCTTATCATCTCTGTGTTCCGGACCTGCCTCCTTCGGGCCCTTAGCAAAGATTCTAACTCTTCGTAGTTAGCCTCGACGAAAGCAGGGCTGATGACAGGTTCAGAGTTGGCTGATGTTGATGCATGATGATAAGGTGTGGTTTCAGGGTGAGATTGTATGGTAAAGGTGGACGCCGTAATTGGCAGAAGGTTGTTAACATCAGTTACGGGTAATGGGGTTAGAGTCGAGAAACCCGGTGGGGGTGTAACTTCTCTTTCTGAATTCATGCCAGAAAAGTAGCGGATATATTTGACTGGTTATTAGCTTGGAATAACGAGACCAATTGTAGCGGGTCCCACGGATGACGCCACTGATTGTATAATATTTTGCACGACCAGGCCTTCGATGAGGATCAAAGGAAATAGGGGTTGATGTGGTTGAGCCAAGCTTGTTTCTAACCTGAAAATAAGAAATACGAAGACACTACGTTAAGTGATTGCGCAGGGGTTGGGCCCTGCGAACCACCTCCGGTGTGTGAATAAGTATTTGGTATGGAAATTTAGTGAAAGTATAGTAAAGTAGAGTTGTTTTGATAGCATACCAGATCCTCAACCCGTCCAAGGCTATTTATAGGGATGAAATAACCTTGGAGAGTGTTTGCACCATTTTTGGAGATCATGGGGGCGTCCCATGACGTGTGGCGGCCACTAGGGCTTAGTGTCCCACTTCTCCTGGTTTAACGGGAGAGCTAAGGAGAAAGATGAGACGTGGGTAAGACTTGGTCTTCCCCATGTTGAGACTTGGCCTTGTTCCGTCCTTACCTTTTATCGAGGAATACCCCGAAGGGTTTAATCCTTCGACTGGCAAATTCCCATTTGGTAACTAAGTCACAGATGACTAGTTTTATGCCAATGAAAGTGTTAGGAGGCTAGCCAGAGCCTGCGATTATGTAGGTTTCGAGTAGGTCCGAAGGGGAGTCCTTCGACCTGTTCGGAGGGTACATTATCAGGCGTAAAGTTTGGTTAAATCCTCCATTTTATACGTACGCTTTTGAGTCCTAATCACGCATTTTGCAGACATGGTAATTTTTTGAAATTAATAACGAGGGAAGAAATTTTACCTTTCGATGAATCAAATGGTGTTTTTTCTTTGATGGTGATAGAGGAGAAAGTAGAAATATGAATCAGTGTTGGGTAAAACAATTTATATAGATCTGGTGGATTGGATATGGGTCGTACGCGTGTCAACTAGAGTACAACCCATCCAGACCCCCAATGAAATGTAAAATATGAAGGGACATTTTGCGTTTACCAATGTAACTAGTCTTTATGGTCTTTGCATTTCGGTTTAATCCTAATGAAAGTGGGTAGATACATTTAACATATGCATTTAATGCGATTTTTTTTTAACTAAGTACCTACCTACTCGATCGTTATTAACTCAAAGGATGATTGAATATTGAAGTTGAAAGCAATACACTTCAATGTGCATGCATCACTACATCTCGGACCTCAAGTTAACCTCTTAAAATCTCTATACTTATAGTAGTTACCAGTTGGGGAATTCGCCAATCGAAGCCTCCCTCCCTTCGAGGTGGATCCTTCGAAGATAGTAACGCAAAGGAGAACCTTGACTTGGTCACAACCACGTTCCTACCTTTTTCTCAGCTTTCTGGCCAAGGTAAAGGACATGGGACACTAAGCCCGGCGGGTACCTCAAATCATGGGGCGCCCCCATGATCTCCTAAAAACGTGCTAGAAGCTTGCCAAAGCTACTTCTCTTCCTTATAATTATTTTGGCCGATCACATCATTACGATATGCTCACTAAGCACTTAAATACTTTTCTTAAACTTACCTACTCATCACAACCCATTACTCGCACACCGAAGTTGGTTTGCATGGTCCAACCCCTCATAATCACTTGACGTAGTGTCTTTGTATTTCTTATTTCAGGTTACGAGCAAGCTTGACTAGATCACACACCCCTTTATCCTTCGATTTCCATTGCAAGGTCTGGTCTTACCAATTATTGTACAATCAAATACCTAATTTATTTATTTATATATATATATATATATATATATATATATATATATATATATATATATATATATATATATATATATATATATATATATGTTACATCAAGTATTATATAAAGCGATAAAAATAATTTAGGTCACAGTTCAAAAAAATAAAATAAAAAATAACTTATAAAATGAAATTTGGACTTATATTTTGACAGATAGAGTAGTATAACTTTTAAAGTTATAATAATGGAATAATTTAAAGCAGAAATAAACGTACACGAAACTGAAAAACCAAAATGAAATTACATGTGATAAGCCCATATTTAATTCACAAAACCAAATCAATCACAATTAGGGCTCCTAAAAAGGGGAAGAAGAACAATTGAATCAATAAACATCATCACTTCAATAATCTTTATTAATTGATTCAATTGATGGTCTAGGGTTTCGTTTTTCTTTAACGATTCCCTAAACCATTTTCATTAATCTCGTCATGAATTCCACCAATCACCTCGACATATTCCAGGTTTACCGTCGCTATTGCGGTAATTACTGTCCCTTTATTATTATTATTATTTCTTGAATAAGTGATTGTGATTGATTATTAATAACTGATATGAATTATGAAATGTTAATTTTTTGTCACTAATTAATGTGAACAATTAAGGCTTCATTCAACGTTACTGTTATTGTTAGGGGCAATTAGTTAAAAATGTATCTAACTCGTCACAAGATTCTTTAGCGCGTATCAATTTAATTTTTTTCTTCATATTAAATACACCGATTGCTTAATTGCTGACGGGTGCTCCGTCATAAATAATACAATTCACACAATAGAAAGATTATGCAGTTAGGTGCATTTAATAGGAAAAAAATTAGATTGATACACTCTAAAGAATTTTGTTGCGAGTTAGATACATTTTTAACTAATTGTCACTAATTGTTATTTTGTGTGTGTGTTGATTGGTATGTTTTGTATAGAAATCACATTGGAGGCATATAGTTTAGGAGAAGATGGTTACCGGCATGTGAACGAGTCAAAGAAAGCTAAACTATACCGGGATGCGTTGTCGCGGCTTTTACAGATAGTTGAATCGACGGTTGATAAAAGGTGTGTGTCTGGTGCTATTAACAGTAATTATATGTTATTTATTTAAGACTGATGAGGATTGTGTTGTGTTTAATTACAGTACGCCGATACTTGAAGAACTCCCTGTTCTCATGTCAAGACTTGATTTGATGGTATGTATGCTTACATGGGTATATTATGTTATCCGTTAGTACGTTAATGTCATGATGGCTGATAAATATGTTTCTATATTTGCAGGCAGATTCAAGTCAGTTCTCAAGGTTCTATAATTTTGTGTTCTTCATATGCCGAGAAGATGGTCAACGAAGCATAAGTGAGTTTGACTGTCTATGAATTATGGATTATGATTTGTATGATGCTACTTGTTGAATTGTCGTTTACTGTATAATTGATGTAAAAACCTAACTCCAAAACGCTCTTTTTTGTAATATGTCTGTAGCTGTAAGCAGAGCAATTATGGCGTGGAAATTAGTTTTGTCTGGAAGGTTCCGACTACTTAATCAATGGTGCAGCTTCGTTGAGGTGCTTTTACTTTGTTATAATTTGGATGCACTCATGAACATTTGATTACACTTGAATCAATGGATATTATTCTCTTGTTATATAAGGAAAGTCTATATATATGTTTCTAAGAATGAACTTCAGGAATCGGGAATTGGTTGTTTACATCTCTCGACACTTTAAAGTATATGAATTTGGCAGACTATATAGTTTTTTCATGTCCCTTAGCTCACATTCTCACTTTGCGAAGCAAGCCATTTTCTTTAAGTTGTCATTCAATATTCTAATTGTGTGTTCTTTGTCTTTTCCTTTCATGTATTTATTAACGTATTTTGATGTTTAAAACTAGAAAAATCAGCGGCATAACATATCTGAGGACACATGGCGCCAAGTTTTGGCCTTTAGTCGCTGTGTACATGAAAATCTTGAAGGATATGACCCTGAAGGTACTATGATATTGACTTACCAGAATACAAGCTATACTATTTGGTGCCTATTTGATTTGTTATTAAATAAAAAGACCCAAATTGACTAATTTCACATAAATTGGGTAAATATGAAGACACCACCTCTAAGTGTAAGCTTCATAGGAGGTTAGAAACAGAGTATAGGTTAGCTGCATATAAATTGACTCTCCCCTTCCTTTTTAAGGTAAATTATTCAATACCCATTTGACTTAATATAAACAAGGGTTAATTGATTCAAAATGTATCTAACTCTTTTTTTTCCTATGTCGTTTATAAATATATGTTTCTTCGTATTAAATACATATAACGTACTAATCATACTATATTTTTGTATTAATGCTGATGTGGCAATTTACGCAACATCTTATGTGGATGCCATGTCAGCATTAGTACTTAGCAAGTTACAAATATTTAATAGGAAAGTAACTAGATTAAGATACGACAAAAGACGAAAGGGAAAATTAGATACATTTTAGTCATTTAACCATAGCAATAATGGATAACCCAAATTGTCTTTTTCCGTGTAAATGGGTTGACGTTGCCACCTAATAGTAGCATAAGAGGAAGCCGCCTTGATTTTTTCATAATGGTATGATTTTTAACCAAAGCTTACTTTATATTGGTTGTTCCAGGAGCTTGGCCTGTTCTGATTGATGAGTTTGTTGAGCATATGTATAGGTACAATTACTATCCTGAAAGTCTTACTAGATGATGGACATTAAATTTTTCTCACTTTTCTGTCTGGGATAGTGAAATGTTCATGCCAGTACGTTAGACCTGCTAATCATCTGATTATTTGACTTATTATGATGGTTAATATGTGTTAACCGAGTACAATTGGTGTGCCATTTTATCTACGAGTAAGAAGTGGATCACTAGAGTGGTACCACTGTAGAATAAATTTATTTGAATTTAAGGAAATTAAATGAGTTTTTAATTATATTGGTGAATAGAGATGGACGGTTTGTCTCCTCGAGTGGTCATACCTTCCTAGGGTCTTCTGATTTTGAATGTGAATACATGATTTCAATATTGATTAAATCCTATTAAAATTTGACTTTAATAGATACATCTATTTGTGGCAAAAATGGACAGGATGGGTAGCATGTTATCCGTCTAACTTATATCAGTACAATATTATTCAAATTTACCATTTTTTGTTGAGGATATCTGTGTTGGAAATATTAAGTCCAAATGCTCCCAGAATTGGTACTTATTTTATGTATTTAATTGCAGACATATTTCAACCAATAAGGTTGTTTGTATAGGATCAATGACCTGTCAAAATTGGCAGTTATTTTAGGTTAGTTAGTTAAAATCGTTTTGTGACAGTTACATAGGAAGGGACATGTCTTTTGATGAAGCATTGCAACCTTTCATGGTGACTGTACAAAACTTATATATACCCTTGTAAATTACAGATTTATATATCAATTTATTACAGTTATTTCTTGTTATATTTCCCTCCAAAATTTCGTCCTTTCTTATCCAATTCACAGCCTAAATATTTCCTTATATAAACACTAGAATTCTGCATAATGGTTAACACTAACTATTATATAGAAAGAAATCTGTCAAGCCCACAATTGAGATCTGTAAACCATTCTAATAATCTGGGCATCTATAATTTATTTAGTTTTGTCTAAGTGAATGAGGAAGTTTATGTTATATTTTTTGGTGCACAGAATAAATGGATCTATGGTTGCTCATAGTTTGTGTTGTAATTGTGGTGATTCAGAGACCCAACCCATTGATGACTCTCTCCCGGGTAAGCATTCGCTTTGACAAGATTTGCATGTGTAGAACCATATGTAGAGGTGATCCATTTACTTATGAATGTATCGATTTGGGTTGTGTTTTATCTGGAACCAGCCGAAAAGAACTATAAGGGGCACGAGGCAAACTGGTTGAAACCATCAAAATAGTTATTTTCTAACTTATATAACATCCTTTTATCATTCAAAGCTTTAGATCAATATTTTTATGATATTGCATTCATGTGTCTTGATCATAATTAAATAGTAATAAAAACGTCTGGAAAAAAGGCTTTTGCAGTTAAATAACCTGGTTCCCTGTTCTCACCCATTACCAATCCATACGACCAGTTTGATCGTGGCACTTCTAACTACGTCTGATCTCTCACACACTTTCATTATACTTTGCAGGTTTGAAAAACTTTCCTGGTGTGAAGAGAAAGTTTGGCGAGGACTTGCAAGATCAAGATTATACTAACGTTAATACAATAATGAATACCAAAAGGAGGCATACGTCGAGAATTACATTTGTTTCAAATGTAAATTGAAGGGACATATTGCTAGAAGTTGTCCCACAGATGGAAACCCTATCATGTCTGCAAGCCCTGGAAACACCACTCACAAACCAAACACTCAAATTGAATATTCTGATCAATGTTTTGAAACCCGGGTTTGGGATCGACCCGGCCCAGTCACCGGGTCAGCGGGTCACCCGGTTCGACCGCCGGGTCAACCCGGTTAGACCCGGTTTTATGCACATTACCAAAAATCCATTTTCATAATAGCCTAATACTAATCCAAAATGAATGAACCTAAACATCAAAATGCAGTAAATAGCACAAGCTTTCAGTGCCATTTAAAACAAAAAATAACCTTAAGGTTCAAGCACAGGGGTCCTAAACTCCTTAATCATGCTAAGCACTTTGGATATCAGAACCGAATTCAATCTAATAAGTGGAAACTAATCACAACTATGGGTGAATATACACCATAAGAAAGTCATATCAAACAAAAATAGCACCTTAATAATGGAAAAAAAATAAAAAAAAAAATAAAAAAAAAAATCCAAACCCGGACGGGTTTCAAAACCCGGGTTGACCCGGGTCACTCAAAACCCGGCGGGTCTAACCGGTTGACCCGGTTTTAAAAACCCGGNTATATGAATATTGTGCGATAAAGTTATTTCTATAATTCTCCCTATGTATATAATCATTATAACATAAAAGCATGTAATAAAAAAGTTTTGTTTGTCAAAATTTTTGATTATACGATACCAGTACCAGTTGTTAAAAAAGTTAAAAACATGAATAAAAAATTTAAAACTTTTAAAAGCTATCTGTCCATGGAATAATTTAAAGTAGAAATAAACGTACACGAAACTGAAAAACCAAAATGAAACTATTACTCATAAGCCCAATTTACAAATTACAATTAGGGCTCCTAAATAGGGGAAGAACAATTGAATTGAATCAATAAACACCATCACTTCATTCATCTTTATTAATTGATTCAATTCATGGTCTAGGGTTTCGTTTCTCTCTAACGATTCCCTAAACCATTTTCACTAATCTCGTCATGAATTCCTCCAATCGCCTTGACATATTCCAGGTTTACCGTCGCTATTGCGGTAATTACTCTCCCTTTATTCTTTATTATATTATTTTTTGATTAACTGATTATGATTGATTATTAATACTAGCTGATATGAATTATGAAATGTTAATTTTTTTGCCACTAATTAATGCTTCATTCAACGTTACTGTTATTGTTTGTGATAATCAGTTAAAAATGTATCTAACTCGTCACGAAATTCTTTAGCGCGTATCAGTTTAATTTATTTCCTATTAAATACACCAACCGTCTAATCTTTATATTGTGTGTAATATTGCTGACGGGTGCCCCGTCAGTGATACTACGATACACACAAGAAAAGATTAGACGGTCGAAAATAAATTAAATTGATACGTGCTAAAGAATTTCGTGGCGAGTTAGATACATTTTTAACTAATTATCACTAATTGTTATTGTGTGTGTATGTTTTGTATAGAAATTACATTGGAGGCATATATTTTGGGAGAAGATGGTTACCGACATGTGAACGAGTCAAAGAAAGCTAAACTATACCGGGATGCGTTGTCGCAGCTTTTACAGATAGTTGAATCGAATGTTGATAAAAGGTGTGTGTCTAGTGCAATTAACAGTAATAATATGTTATTTATTTAAGACTGTTGAGGATTGTGTTGTGTTTGATTACAGTACGCCGATACTTGAAGAACTCCCTGTTCTCATGTCAAGACTTGATTTGATGGTATGTATGCTTACGTAGGTATATTATGTTATCCGTTAGTACATTAATGTCATGGTGGCTGATAAATATGTTTCTATATTTGCAGGCAGATTCAAGTCAGTTCTCACGGTTCTATAATTTTGTGTTCTTCATATGCCGAGAAGATGGTCAACGAAGCATAAGTGAGTTTGACTGTCTATGAATTATGGATTATGATTTGTATGATGCTACTTGTTGAATTGTCGTTTACTGTATAATTGATGTAAAAACCTAACTCCAAAACGCTCTTTTTTGTAATATGTCTGTAGCTGTAAGCAGAGCAATTATGGCGTGGAAATTAGTTTTGTCTGGAAGGTTCCGACTACTTAATCAATGGTGCAGCTTCGTTGAGGTGCTTTTACTTTGTTATAATTTGGATGCACTCATGAACATTTGATTACACTTGAATCAATGGATATTATTCTCTTGTTATATAAGGAAAGTCTATATATATGTTTCTAAGAATGAACTTCAGGAATCGGGAATTGGTTGTTTACATCTCTCGACACATTAAAGTATAGGAATTTGGCAGACTATATTGGTTTTTCATGTCGCTTAGCTCACATTCTCACTCTGCGAAGCAAAGCCATTTTCTTTAAGTTGTCATTCAATATTCTAATTGTGTGTTCTGTCATTTCCTTTCATGTATTTATTAACGTATTTTGATGTTTAAAACTAGAAAAATCAGCGGCATAACATATCTGAGGACACATGGCGCCAAGTTTTGGCCTTTAGTCGCTGTGTACATGAAAATCTTGAAGGATATGACCCTGAAGGTACTATGATATTGACTTACCAGATTACAAGCTATACTATTTGGTGCCTATTTGACTTGTTATTAAATAAAAAGACCCAAATTGACTAATTTCACATAAATTGGGTAAATATGAATACACCACCTCTAAGTGTAAGCTTCATAGGAGGTTAGAAACAGAGTATAGGTTAGCTGCATATAAATTGACTCTCCCCTTCCTTTTTAAGATAAATTATTCAATACCCATTTGACTTAATATAAACAAGGGTTAATTGATTCAAAATGTATCTAACTCTTTTTTTTCCTATGTCGTTTATAAATACATGTTTCTTCGTATTAAATACATATAACGTACTAATCATACTATATTTTTGTATTAATGCTGATGTGGCAATTTACGCAACATCTTATGTGGATTCCATGTCAGCATTAGTACTTAGCAAGTTACAAGTATTTAATAGGAAAGTAACTAGATTAAGATACGACAAAAGACGAAAGGGAAAATTAGATACATTTTAGTCATTTAACCCTAGCAATAATGGATAACCCAAATTGTCTTTTTCCGTGTAAATGGGTTGACGTTGCCACCTAATAGTAGCATAAGAGGAAGCCGCCTTGATTTTTTCATAATGGTATGATTTTTAACCAAAAGCTTACTTTATATTGGTTGTTCCAGGAGCTTGGCCTGTTCTGATTGATGAGTTTGTTGAGCATATGTATAGGTACAAATTACTATCCTGAAAGTCTTACTAGATGATGGACATTAAATTTTTCTCACTTTTCTGGCTGGGATAGTGAAATGTTCATGCCAGTACGTTAGACCTGCTAATCATCTGATTATTTGACTTATTATGATGGTTAATATGTGTTAACCGAGTACAATTGGTGTGCCATTTTATCTATGAGTAAGAAGTGGATCACTAGAGTGGTACCACTGCTTTATACTTTAGAATAAATTTATTTGAATTTAAGGAAATTAAATGAGTTTTTAATTATATTGGTGAATAGAGATGGACGGTTTGTCTCTTCGAGTGGTCATACCTTCCTAGGGTCTTCTGATTTTGAATGTGAATACATGATTTCAATATTGATTAAATCCTATTAAAATTTGACTTTAATAGATACATCTATTTGTGGCAAAAATGGACAGGATGGGTAGCATGTTATCCGTCTAACTTATATCAGTACAATATTATTCAAATTTACCAATTTTTGTTGAGGATATCTGGGCATCTATAATTTATTTAGTTTTGTCCAAGTGAATGAGGAAGTTTATGTTATATTTTTTGGTGCACAGAATAAATGGATCTACGGTTGCTCATAGTCTGTGTTGTAATTGTGGTGATTCAGAGACCCAACCCATTGATGACTCTCTCCCGGGTAAGCATTCGCTTTGACAAGATTTGCATGTGTAGAACCATATGTAGAGGTGATCCATTTACTTATGAATGTATCGATTTGGGTTGTGTTTTATCTGGAACCAGCCGAAAAGAACTATAAGGGGCACGAGGCAAACTGGTTGAAACCATCAAAATAGTTATTTTCTAACTTATATAACATCCTTTTATCATTCAAAGCTTTAGATCAATATTTTTATGATATTGCATTCATGTGTCTTGATCATAATTAAATAGTAATAAAAACGTCTGGAAAAAAGGCTTTTGCAGTTAAATAACCTGGTTCCCTGTTCTCACCCATTACCAATCCATACGACCAGTTTGATCGTGGCACTTCTAACTACGTCTGATCTCTCACACACTTTCATTATACTTTGCAGGTTTGAAAAACTTTCCTGGTGTGAAGAGAAAGTTTGGCGAGGACTTGCAAGATCAAGATTATACTAACGTTAATACAATAATGAATACCAAAAGGAGGCATACTGATTTTGCTGATACATTAGTGAACCGCGAGGGATGTCTACTGACTAATTCCACATATAACCCAACGGGAACCACCAAGCCTCCCTGTGCTGTAGAGGGCAGCCTCTCAAAAGGTTTTGCAGAGCTTTTTTCTAGTATGTCTTGTTTGCAGTTTGATCGGGAAACGAGAGTTCCCTATACAATGTAAGAGTGCCACATTCTTTGATTTTTTTTCAGGGTTAACATATTTTACAGCGTTTTGTGTAATTGACAAAAGTATTAAAAACATTGACATCATTTATATTGTAGATTGAACCTTGAGAGATAAGAACACTACATAGGGTTACATATTAGATTGTGAAGTTACATAACATCGAGGGCTAATCAATATTCAAGAAGGGGGAAACAACAATGAACTAGTGCATGGCCTTGTAACTTTGCCATGGCTTATTTGAATATTATCAAGTTTCTGTTTGCACCATTGGAGCTGAGAAGTGGATATTATCGACATCATGAGCACTCGTGAGACAAGCTTTAACTCGATCATGGCGAACATCATATCTTTCTTTTGAACGTCTTCCATGATTTTTACTCTTCTTTTCAGCCAACATCTCTTCTTTCCTTTTAGATCTTTCATCCATAACTCTTTCTATAAAATGGAACAATAGAAGCAAAAATGAATTCGAGTTCTAAAAGATTATTTTCTATCATGTGATCGAGTTGAAAATTTGTCACCTGTCGGAGAGTATGTGTGAGATCATGCAAGTAGTTGTAATCTCGTGGGTCTTCTAACGGTGACCGATTCCATGAAAAGTGACGACTTTCTTTCCACCAAGGTTTATTCTCTTCTACTTCGATAAATGACTTGAAAGACCTCATGCATTTCTCTATCGTCCTCAACATGTCGGTTGCCCTGATCATTAGTCCACTGTTCCTTCCTTCTTGGTCATCATTCTCGTTTTCTTCAAGTGTACAAAAAACTACGTTGTAGTGAGACAAAAGATACTAGAATGAAAGCCTAAAATGGACACACATTTTTTAATCATATTTTTTATATGTTATTTCTACATTACAAAAAGTTATCACCGGGTTTGTTTAAGCCTGAAACTCAAGGTAAGTACTATAGTACTCTTATAACTTTAAAATCGACCCCAACTATTATAAAAAAATGTTACTAGTAAACCTGCATTTGAAATAGTTTAAAGGGATTTATACTTTAATTTGTGAAGAGAACAGTCAACCTGTAACGTCGGGGACTTGAAGTAGGCTCTTGACAGAAGACCTTTTCTGAATGAAATTCCAATATCTTTTGCCCTTTTCAGATCTTTCATCTTCCATAAACCTGTCTAGCAGAATCTGAAACCTCTGAAATCTACTTACCAAAGTGCTGCTGCATAAAGCACCGTCAGGAGTTGTACAAGAGGAAACTATATCCTCAAGCTTTCTGTATTGATCATGAAGTGCTTCCCATGATAAACATGTTTGAGCTACATAAACCATCTCAAAGTCACCCTCCAAGCTCTTTAGTATTCTTTTTTCCCCACCCAAATACTGTATTTTTGTTAGAAGCGCATCTGCGACATTAGATACGACGTGTTAATAACAAAAATATGTGCACTAATGGATTTTGACGTAAAAATCAAGAAAAAAACTCACTTAGTCCACATGTTCTTTCTTGGTTGAGAAGATCAAACCAACTCATTCTTTCAGTATACAGTTTGTAGAATGAATCTTTTTTGTCTTCATTAGGTTTAACGACCGGTGGTGGAGTCAGAAAATCTGTTAATGATAGGGAATAGATTCCAAATGATTATATTTATATATTTGTGTATGTATGATATTTTAAACATCTCTTTTAACAAAAAAAATAATAAAAATTGAAAGGGGTCAACTGCACCTATTAGTCCCTTCATAGTTGCATTGTCAGCGGCTTCATGATGATCGGGTAAAGTGTATGATGATGATGGGGTGTTTGAAGTTTCCTCCATATCCCCATGGCTACCAAAAGAGTAAGAACTAATAGGTGAACTTGAACCAAAAGAACTAGTGATTTCGTCATCAAGATCTGAACTTGAGCATACGAATACTGTTTCTTGATCGACTGACTCAATGTAAACATCATAAGAGACTATTTTAGGAATTTCACAAGAGACCTGATAGTGTAAAAGCAAGATCTCAGAAGTGGGATTCAAAGAGCTATAATAGTCAGTTACTTCATACCACACATCGTCATCTTCTGCTTCAGTATTACCATCACTGAAGTTAGAAGACGAACGTGACATGATCAAGAAACGTCTTAGGACTCTTAGAATGTGAGAAAATACATAGTGATCCAGCAGAAAGATGAGGAAAAAGATCCATTTTTGGAAGGTTTTTGTCCATAAGAAAATTTGACAGAAGATAAGAAAGAAAGGATTGATATAGAAGCTTAGAAAAAACCACTTCATATATCCATCTGGGATCAAACAGCATTCAAGTATAAGCCAACACCTAGCAAGCAAAGCCATGCTCAAAAGACTTAGAAGCGACTTGGTATCTACATATATATAAAGTAGTAATTTGTTTTTCCTATTCTAAACCCTTTCCTTAATTAAATACTATAACTTGTCCTGTGGGCATGTCACACAGTTGGATAACGAGTCAAAATGAGCAAAAATTATACATGAGTAGAAATCTTTTGGTTAAACCGTCAAAAGTTTTGCCGTTTTTATTTATCTTAATTATCAAAAATCAGTATATCAACTACGATGAGTGTTACACATAACTATGATCCAACCGGTTTATGACTAAACCTAATTTAGGACGCGGTACATACTTAGATGTATGCAACAACGGATATGCATTTTCACAGTAATTATATTGTTGCGACTTAAATCATCATATATTTTTTAGAAAGGCAATTAAAAATCATCATATATTTTTTTAGAAAGGCAATTAACTATCTCACATGTCCTAAGCAGGACTTTAGTTGGGGAGAAATGGTACCATTGGGACACAAGCCTTTTGGTCTTAAATCATCATTTATATATATAAAGGCATAAAGCTAAGTATAGTAAATAAGTTTACATATCCAAATATCCTCTCAGCCACTCCAAAGTCATTGCATCATATCTCGTTTATTTCAAAAGACTGATAGTAAACTAACTATTTATGAGTTCAACTTGTTACCAGGGGCAAGTTTGTTACGCTAAATTGGCTCACCAAGAACTCTATCCTTGAGTAGATTACTAGTAAAATAAGTATATCTTTGGATGTTAAGTGGGGTAGTTACATAGAAAAAAGCCATATTACATCATTGATGTGGCCATTTATAGTATCAAAATACCATTTTCCCTCTTCTTGAAAAATGAAAAGTGGTGAAAAGAGTCAAATATAAGCCACCATCCAACCGAATTAGAGTAATGTTTTGCTTGGATCTTGGGTGAAATCCTAGTGGGTGTTGTTTATACCAAATTTAATAAAGCAATTACTAAACAAACTAGCTTTTGTTTGTATCTTGTTAGTCTTCCTCTTTGGTGTTGTCTAATGTCATGCAATAAATCAAAATGACTAAAACATTATATTTTAATTCTTCTTCTTATTTGATCCTAACTCATGTTAATGGAAAAAAATCCAATAAAAAGAATAATTAAAATGAGAAGGATGAGAAGTAATTTTAGCCACATATTTTAAATTGGGAAAGAAAATTTGAATGAAGATACATTCATTTTTGTAGGTGCATCTAGAATGTGAGGCTTACCTTATAAGCTCTTTTTCATTTTCCTTTTCATTAAAAAGAAAAGGCCTTCTAGCGATAGAGACTGAGAAGGGAACTTACCAATGCTAAAGGTGGATCGATCAGGCTGAAGCTATTGTAGCATCTCAAGCTTATCTTTCTTTTGCACCCACCTACCCTGTACTGCCGAACCTACAGTTATAATATTATATAATAACTAATAAACCGATTTAAGTGATTGAAACACAGGACCCTTTTACACAGTTACAGGACCGTTGTGTGATTGTGATTACTTTTTATCCTTGTGAACCAAAAGATAATCTCGATATTGCTTTGAAGGAAAACATAAAGGACCAAACGTGTAGATTAGAAATTTTATAACCGCTATTCGGTTAAATTAGTTAAAGTAGTTATTTTCTGTAAATTTCGAAGGGTCATGTTACTTGGTACATACCTGTTCGAATAGACACAAAGGCTGGAACACAACCATTCGAAACCTATAAGTACTTATGATTATGTAACGTTAAAATAGTTAGACGAAATAAAAGTTATCTTGTTTATGTTTGCAAATCTGTTTCGACTCAACACACGCACACATTGGGACAACATTTGGCATCATGAGCCTTGCTTAAACCTTGTTACACCCCTCGTTACAACCATAAAAAATTCAGAACCATTGTTAACGAGACAAAACAAGAAACCAAAAACCAGAACACGCTGAAACTTTGGTTTCAGAAACAAAAATACGCAACACTCAAACAACCTTGTTAACGAAGGAGAAGTTGCCTAGATAACTTAGGGACACAAGAAAGTCGTATACAACTTATCTAGTGTCGAATTTGAAAACGGAAGGACACCAAACGAAGTGGTGGCCTTGTTTTGTTGTGATATCTGTACGCAACAACAAAACCGAGAAGGAAGAAAACAATTGTTTAGGATTCTTGTTGGTGTCTTGCACACGACAACAAAGAAGGGAAAAGAAACTTGTTGGTTTTACAACGCAACAAGAAAGAAAAGAGAGACGTCAAGGAACTTGTGTACACTAACGAGATACACAAAGGAAAGGAGAAGCGCAAAGGAAAGGAAAAGCGTTGCTTGTGAAGTTTTAGATAGGGTATACCGGAGACAAACAATCAAGGATTGTTTTGGAGGCGTTTAGCAATACAAGAACAACAACAAATAACGAAATAGGATGGGCTGATCACTCGTACATAAGGGAATACCGACGGGTATTTGAAGGACACGGTGTGGACATAGAAAGAAGGAGTATTGTGGTATAACGCAGAAAAAGGAGACAAGCAACAGTAGTAACGACAAACAAAACCCATTTGTTTAGACGTTGGGTTAATACCGTGGGTATTAGCAAAAAAAGCAAACGAAGTGCTTTTGTTTAAAATACCGAGTGGTATTTTTGGCTAAAGGACTTGGAACGAAAACAAAAACAAACACGAAGTTTGATTGTGGCCAAACAACGCGTTAGGGTGTTTTTGGAGAAGAAGCCGAGACATAACAAGGGTCTAGGGCAAGCCGAGATAAAAGGATCTAGGGCACGAATTGGAAACCAAGTCGATAAGAAAGGAACAACGTGAAGTGTGGTATTAGAAGGAGCAAAGTTTGGTTGGTATATTGATTCGACAACAACATACACAACCGAGTACTTTGGAGAAGTAACGAGGAAAGAAAGAAAAAACGTGGTTGGTAAAACTCAATTACCGATACACAAGTGGGAACACGATTGTGTTTTGACACAACAAACGAGGTCACGAATTCATTATTTGGATTTCAATCATACTTTAGATAGTATAGTTATTTATTTCATACTATTAGGAAATCCCGAGAAGTATATATTGATCCCGTATTACTAGGATTCCCGGATAACTATTTTCTGTTCCCGTAGTAGTAGGATATACCATACTGGTTAGAATTCCCATACGAATTAGAAGGTGAAGATTGTAAACACATTCAAGATGCCCGGTGACGATACAAATACCAATAACACTGTAGTGAAACCCGTAACACCTATTGCATAATACCAATGCCCTAAGTTGAAAACCACAAATTACACGGTTTGGGCAATACAAATTAAGGTTATATTAGAGGCACATGGTTTATGGGAGACTATAGAACCTAAGGAGAATACAAAAATAGATGATAAGAAGGATAAGGCAACTACTGCCCTCCTATATCAAGCGTTGACCGAAGATGTGATATTACAAGTAGCAAGTTGTAAAACTGCAAAAGAATTATGGGAATCATTAAGGAAAAGACACGTTGGAGAAGATAGAGTGCAACAGGCACGATTACAATCACTGATAATTGGATTTAATGCCCTTCAAATGAAGGAGGATGAAACGGTGGATGCATTTACGAACAAACTAAATGGTTACGCCACGAAGGCTAAAGAATTAGGAAAAACCATGGATGAATCACTTTTAGTACGAAAACTATTAGACTCCACACCAGATAGGTTCATTCAAATAGTAGCATCCATAGAACAGACAAGTGATCTAAATGATATTACCTTAGATGAGATCATTGGAAAACTTAAGGCATTCGAGGAAAGGATAAAACTCCGAAAGGGAGGACAAGTAGAAAGCCAGGATAACCTATTATTCGCACAAGGCGAACACTCTAGAAATAAGAAACGATTTAACAAGAATAGGGGTAGATCAAACTACTCACGAGGAAATTGGCAAAATAAAGGAAATAGAGATAACTCGAATGGAGAAAATTCAACTCACAATGATAAGTCAAATAAGAATAAAGGTGAGTGGAATAAGAAGAAAGGAAAATGTTTCAATTGCGGGAAACATGGTCATTTTAAGAGAGACTGTAGAAGTCCACCGACAACTCAGGAACAATCAAACCTTATTTTAGAAGACGCTGAACCATCACTACTAATGATTACACACGAAACTGAACACGAAGAAGTTTTGTTGAATGAAGGACAAATACAACCCAGAAAGTATGCTACAACAGATACTAGCATATGGCATTTAGATAATGGTGCAAGTAACCATATGACGGGAACTAAGAGTCATTTTAAGGATATAGACAAAAGCATCACTGGACGCGTTCATTTTGGAGATGGATCGTACGTAGAGATAAAGGGTAGAGGTTCTATATTATTAGGATGTAGAAACAAGGAACAAAAGATAGTTTCGGATGTTTACTATATTCCAAACCTCAAGAGTAACATACTTAGTCTAGGACAACTTACGGAGATAGGTTGTAAGATCATCATGGATGGAAACAAATTGACTTTGTATGATAAGAACAGGAAGTTGTTGATGAAGGTAGAAAGATCTAAGAATCGACTTTACAGTATTAGACTACAGATAGAAGCACCTGTATGCCTCTTAGCAAATGTAGATAACCAAGCATGGTTATGGCACGCTAGATTAGGTCATCTGAACTTTGACGACATCAACAAGATGACAAGAAAGGGTCTAGTGGAAGGAATACCAAGAATAAACCATGTAGGACAAATATGTGATGCATGTTTATTAGGAAAACACAGTAGAACACCATTTCCGAATCAAGCTAAATTCAGATCCAAGAACCCATTGGACTTAGTATATGGAGATCTTTGTGGTCCCATAAGTCCAACCACACATTCTGGAAAGAAACTCATCTTCTTATTAGTAGATGATTGTACACGCTTTATGTGGGCCTACTTTCTAACATCGAAAGATCAGGCATTCAACACATTTAAGGAACTTAGACAGAAGATTGAAATGGAGTTAAGATTGAAGTTAAGAATGCTAAGAACAAATAGAGGAGGTGAATTTACATCAAATGAATTCACTAAATACTGTAAGGAGAATGGAATAGCAAGACAGTTAACGGCACCATACTCACCGCACCAGAATGGAGTAGTTGAAAGAAAGAATAGGACGGTGTTATCAACTACTAGGAGTATGATGAAAGCGATGAAGTTACCCTTAACTTTTTGGGCGGAATCAGTCAAACATGCCATTTATATACTGAATAGGGTACCTACACGAGCACTGAAAGATAAAACACCATATGAAGCACTCTACAGCAGAAAACCAAATCTGGAAAACCTAAGAATATTCGGATGCACAGCTTATGCTAAGATAACAATCCCTCACTTGAAGAAGTTGGATGACAGAAGCATACCGATGGTTTATTTAGGAGTAGAGGAAGGATCAAAAGCATGTAGGCTATATGATCCAGTAGGAAAGAAGAAACATGTTAGTAGGGACGTAAAATTTATGGAAACAAAACCGTGGGATTGGGATAAAAGTGAAGAGGATACAAGTACACAAGATACATTTTGGGCTAATTTTGTGGTAGACGACGTTGACAATGAAAATCCTGCACAAGTCAATATAGAAAACAATGATAACACGTATCCAATACCGAATCAAATACAAGATCCAGATTCACCAATCACACCAACAACATACAATTACGACCCTAACTCTGAAGATGAAGTAGAGGCTACTTTTAGCTCATTAGGAAGCTCAGACCAGAGATATGATCACAGACCAGTACGAGGTTTAAAAGATTTAACAGAAATCTATGAAACTGCACAACAAGTAGAAGCACCAAGCTTATTCTTCACAGAAGAAGAACCTCGTAATTACAAGGAAGCATCAAAAGATGAGAAGTAGATTGAGGCCATGGAGATTGAATTGGATTCAATCAACAAAAATAACACATGGACTCTTACCACATTGCCTACAAATCAGAAGGCAATAGGACTCAAATGGGTTTATAAAACCAAGAGACATGCACAAGGAAAGATCATCAAATATAAAGCAAGATTAGTAGCAAAAGGTTATGTACAAGAACAATGAATAGACTTTGATGAGGTGTTTGCACCNACAACCCGGAAAGTATGCTACAACAGATACTAGCATATGGTATTTAGATAACGGTGCAAGTAACCATATGACGGGAACTAAGAGTCATTTTAAGGATATAGACGAAAGCATCACTGGACGCGTTCGTTTTGGAGATGGATCGTACGTAGAGATAAAGGGTAGAGGTTCTATATTATTAGGATGTAGAAACAAGGAACAAAAGATAGTTTCGGATGTTTACTATATTCCAAACCTCAAGAGTAACATACTTAGTCTAGGACAACTTACGGAGATATGTTGTAAGATCATCATGGATGGAAACAAATTGACTTTGTATGATAAGAACAGGAAGTTGTTGATGAAGGTAGAAAGATCTAAGAATCGAATTTACAGTTACAGTATTAGACTACAGATAGAAGCACCTGTATGCCTCTTAGCAAATGTAGATAACCAAGCATGGTTATGGCACGCTAGATTAGGTCATCTGAACTTTGACGATATCAACAAGATGACAAGAAAGGGTCTAGTGGAAGGAATGCCAAGAATAAACCATGCAGGACAAATATGTGATGCATGTTTATTAGGAAAACACAGTAGAACACCATTTCCGAATCAAGCTAAATTCAGGTCCAAGAACCCATTGGACTTAGTATATGGAGATCTTTGTGGTCCCATAAGTCCAACCACACATTCTGGAAAGAAACTCATCTTCTTATTAGTAGATGACTGTACACGCTTTATGTGGCCTACTTTCTAACATCGAAAGATCAGGCATTCAACACATTTAAGGAATTTAGACAGAAGATTGAAATGGAGTTAAGATTGAAGTTAAGAATGCTAAGAACAGATAGAGGAGGTGAATTTACATCAAATGAATTCACTAAATACTGTAAGGAGAATGGAATAGCAAGACAGTTAACAACATCATACTCACCGCACCAGAATGGAGTAGTTGAAAGAAATAATAGGACGGTGTTATCAACTACTAAGAGTATGATGAAAGCGATGAAGTTACCCTTAACTTTTTGGGCGGAAGCAGTCAAACGTGCCATTTATATACTGAATAGGGTACCTACACGAGCACTGGAAGATAAAACACCATATGAAGCACTCTACAGCAGAAAACCAAATCTGGAAAACCTAAGAATATTCGGATGCACAGCTTATGCTAAGATAACAATCCCTCACTTGAAGAAGTTGGATGACAGAAGCATACCAATGGTTTATTTAGGAGTAGAGGAAGGATCAAAAGCATGTAGGCTATATGATCCAGTAGGAAAGAAGAAACATGTTAGTAGGGACGTAAAATTTATGGAAACAAAACCTTGGGATTGGGATAAAAGTGAAGAGGATACAAGTACACAAGACACATTTTGGGCTAGTTTTGTGGTAGACGACGTTGACAATGAAAATCCTGCACAAGTCAACATAGAAAACAATGATAACACGTATCCAATACCGAATCAAATACAAGATCCAGACTCACCAATCACACCAACAACATACAATTACGACCCTAACTCTGAAGATGAAGTAGAGGCTACTTTTAGCTCATTAGGAAGCTCAGACCAGAGATATGATCACAGACCAGTACGAGGTTTAAAAGATTTAACAGAAATCTATGAAACTGCACAACAAGTAGAAGCACCAAGCTTATTCTTCACAGAAGAAGAACCTCGTAATTACAAGGAAGCAACAAAAGATGAGAAGTGGATTGAGGCCATGGAGATTGAATTGGATTCAATCAACAAAAATAACACATGGACTCTTACCACATTGCCTACAAATCAGAAGGCAATAGGACTCAAATGGGTTTATAAAACCAAGAGAGATGCACAAGGAAAGATCATCAAATATAAAGCAAGATTAGTAGCAAAAGGTTATGTACAAGAACAAGGAATAGACTTTGATGAGGTGTTTGCACCAGTTGCTAGAATAGAGACAGTTCGATTGATATTAGCACTAGCAGCATATCATGGATGGCAAGTACACCACTTAGATGTAAAATCAGCATTTTTACATGGAGAATTGAAGGAAGAAGTCTATGTTACACAACCTGAAGGTCTCATTCAACAAGGAAACCTAGGAAAAGTATACAAGCTAACCAAAGCTTTGTATGGCTTAAGACAAGCACCGAGAGCTTGGAATGTGAAGCTTGACCAAACCTTGAAGTCACTAGACTTTAAGAAATGTAATCTTGAACAAGCAGTTTACACAAAGAGAAGCAAGACTTCTACACTTATAGTTGGAGTATATGTAGATGATTTAATAATCACGAGCACTCCAAAGAAGGAAATAGACTTGTTCAAATCCCAGATGGAAGATAAATTTGAAATGAGAGACTTAGGATTGCTAGCATATTACCTTGGGATATAAGTTACACAGACAGGAGGAGAGATTACCATCAAGCAAACAAGATATATTAACAAGATCCTAAAAGAAACAAGTATGACGGACAACAATGATACCAAGATACCATTGGATCCCGGTACTAAGTTGGTCAAGGCGGAAGATGGAAACCCAATTGACGCAACTTATTACCGTAGCTTAATTGGAAGTCTCAGATACTTACTTACTTACTACATACACGACCGGATCTTAGTTACTCAGTCGGACTACTCAGTAGATTTATGCAAGACCCGAAGGATCATCACCTGAAGGCAGTGAAACAAGTAATCCGATATATCAAAGGAACAAAGGAACATGGAATAATATACAAGAAAGAAGGCGGCTGCAAGATTACAGGTTACAGTGACAGTAGTTATGGAATCAACACCGATCA
>LBNU01026395.1:42180-83724 GCA_014162995.1 Artemisia annua | reverse complement strand
AGCTTGGAATGTGAAGCTTGACCAAACCTTGAAGTCACTAGACTTTAAGAAATGTAATCTTGAACAAGCAGTTTACACAAAGAGAAGCAAGACTTCTACACTTATAGTTGGAGTATATGTAGATGATTTAATAATCACGGGCACTCCAAAGAAGGAAATAGACTTGTTCAAATCCCAGATGAAAGATAAATTTGAAATGAGCGACTTAGGATTGCTAGCATATTACCTTGGGATAGAAGTTACACAGATAGGAGGAGAGATTACCATCAAACAAACAGGATATATTAACAAGATCCTAAAAGAAACAAGTATGACGGACAACAATGATACCAAGATACCATTGGATCCCGGTACTAAGTTGGTCAAGGCGAAAGATGGAAACCCAGTTGATGCAACTTATTACCGTAGCTTAATTGGAAGTCTCAGATACTTACTTACTTACTACATACACGACCGGATCTTAGTTACTCAGTCGGACTACTCAGTAGATTTATGCAAGACCTGAAGGATCATCACCTGAAGGCAGTGAAACAAGTAATCCGATATATCAAAGGAACAAAGGAACATGGAATAATATACAAGAAAGAAGGCGGCTGCAAGATTACATGTTACAGTGACAGTAGTTATGGAATCAACACCGATCAAGGAAAAGGAACTACTGGAATAGTGTTTTACTTTGGAGAGTCACCTATTACTTGGTGTACTCAGAAGCAACCAACAGTGGTGCTCTCATCATGTGAATCAGAATTCATGGCGGCTACTGCAGCAGCATGTCAAGCCTTATGGTTAAAACGTTTACTTAGTGAATTGACTGGATTGGAAGAAAGAAGGATAACGCTTAGAGTTGACAACGTATCAGCTATAGCACTCGTAAAGAACCCAGTATTTCATGGAAGGAGTAAGCATATAGACATTCGCTAACATTTCATTCGTGAATGCGTAGAGAATGGTCATATTAATGTGGAACACGTTAGCGGAGAACTACAAAGAGCAGACATCTTAACGAAAGCTTTACCAAGACTCAAGTTCGTGACTATGCGACAAATGCTCGGAGTTCAAGACTTAGGACAAAGCAACGATCAAGATTAAGGAGGAGAATGTGAACCAAAAGATAATCTCGATATTGCTTTGAAGGAAAACATGAAGGACCAAACGTGTAGATTAGAAACTTTATAACCGCTATTCGGTTAAATTAGTTAAAGTAGTTATTTTTTGTAAATTTCAAAAGGTCATGTCGCTTGGTACATACCTGTTCGAATAGACACAAAGGTTGGAACACAACCATTCGAAACCTATAAGTACTTTTGATTATGTAACGTTAAAATAGTTAGACGAAATAAAAGTTATCTTGTTTATGTTTGCAAATCTGTTTCGACTCAACACACGCACACATTGAGACAACAATCCTTTCTATTTCAATTTTGTCTTCTTATTTGATCCTAACTCTTATGTTAATTGCAAAAAGCTCTACTTTATCTCCCAAAACTAATTTATTTATTGAAAGTAAAATATAATATACATGTTGCAAATAGATATATTAAAAACACATTCAGACATTGTTAGTGATAAGTGACGTGTTAATGCTACTAGTTTTCTGAATGTGAAATGTTTAATATATTTATATATTGGAAGTTGCATGGAAACGGGTTGGAGATAACCATTGGTCGAAGTCAATGCATGCCTCATACTCATACTAATACACCATTGGATATAAATTATTTTGTCAAAAACATAAGTGAGAGATTATGACTATGGTTCATATTAAGGCTATGTATAATAAAGTTCATTAATTCGAATTGTGAAATGAAAGGTATATATACTACGTATGTTAAGCGAAACCGAAACATATAGCAGTAAGCAGTACATGAAAGTTGTGTTTACATATGTCTAATCATTTTTCATTTGACTATCCTAAGTTCATTATATGTATTACATACACATGTGTTAGGTATATAAGATAAGAAAGACACTTCATAATTTCATATGTTTACTATTCCTATTGTTCTGTCGATTACATCACTAAATGTCCATGATTATAGTAAACTATTTAATTAGGTGATCTCGCATAGATTATGGGACGCTAGAGTAACCAAACTTGACTACTCCAACGATCATGTCCTTATCCGTGTGTTGCTTGCAAATCTTATCTTCGTGTTGTACACAGTGTGTGTAGGATTTGAAGCTAATCAAGTCAACACTTGCAGAGCTTCAAACAGTTTAGATTATGTGATATATAGTAATAAAGTTTTGATTAAAAGAGTATTTAGTGAAGTAGCTAGCAACAATAGGTTTTTGAGTGATTGGATATACATATTCAGTCTTTGATTATCGAATAATGTAGAGTCAAACTAGTCTCGTGTATACTGGCATATTATACCGGCCAGCACAATATAAGTTGTCCATGTTAGAACTTGAACTCCAAACCTGGTTGGTGTACGAACTACGTTATGAAAATGCACTTCTAAAACTTTGTGTTCTGAGATAATGGATTAAAGCGTGAATCAGTTTATGACGCCTAGCAAGCAAGCACAATAATTAACCATCAGACTTTTATAAAATCATGTATGCTCGGAAAGAGTTCAATAAATCGTCACTCGGACGTTTTATTTCCTGGAATATTATATAAAGAATGGAATGCATTAATAGCTCCTATAATCCTGAAACTAAGTTCTAGCTAGCCGTAAGTATTCCGA
This sequence comes from Artemisia annua, assembly GCA_014162995.1. Taxonomy (NCBI): domain Eukaryota; kingdom Viridiplantae; phylum Streptophyta; class Magnoliopsida; order Asterales; family Asteraceae; genus Artemisia; species Artemisia annua. The sequence continues at coordinate 81,031 of LBNU01026395.1, read as the reverse complement.
TGTATTCAGCTTAACATCGTTACAAAAAGCATTTCACTCCTTATATATTTCTTGCTATATCTACCAACGACGTGTAAGTACCCACAACTGCAACCAGAATCCCAATCAGCACAATAAATCCAATTACTACAAACTCAAGCCCAATCCTCCGGTAAATGCCTGATATCTTCAAGTAACACAAGCATGGTAGTATGATCGATGCTGTGACACTTAAAAACGCTCCCACGAGTGACATTAAATCCCCTGAAGAAAGGAAGTGCAATGGCTACAATAACCGTGCTAATTACCAATGCTGTTCTGATCAAGAGGTTATACTTTCTTGTATTGTAAATTGACAGAAATCGTTCTTCAATACTGTCCATAATTGGTGTCACCATTAGTGCATATTTGGCTATGGGGTTCACCAAGGTGGTGCATATAGCCACTCTTGAGCTTATTTTCTCCGTGGGAAGGTTTAAGGTAATCTGTGACTGCACATTTGTACCAAACATAAGGTAACCAACAACAGCCATTGATGAGTAAGTTATTGTGCAGAAGACGAAACATAGTAGCAACACCTGCAGTTTAGCAGCATAAGAATCTATCATTTTTTGCAGCCTAACAACTTAGCAGAAATATTTGTAAATATCTCATCATCTTTTAGCTCCTGTACAAGCATTTTAACGGGGTATAGATAAACATTCCTAAGAATTAGAGGTGACAATTTTGACCCGTTTACTTACGAACGGGTCAATCTGGGCTGTGTTATATGTCAAACAGCTCAAATCTGGTTGAATACGCCCAAAGTCAAATTCAAATGCACACGACCTCTAAGTCGTTTAGTCAAATATTAAGAAATTATTTTTAAAATTTTATCTTTGTAATCTTATCAATGCATTATATACTTAATAGAAATGAAACTTTTTTCTGAAAAATAAAGAACAAAAAGTTTTTATGGCTTAAGCAACTCAACCCAGACCATTTAGACCTGCCCATCTTGCCACCTCTGAATTTAGGATGCAAGAAACAGTGTCCGAGCTAGTAACAGTTTAAAGAATGGGGGATATTGACAAAATTACATTCCTTTTGGGTGGTTGGGGGCAAAGACTGTTTACTGTAACTAAAAATTTTAAGCACCTCTGCTAACTAGATAAACAGAAGGGAGGGAGTGGGTCTGGCAAGGAAAATGATTGCTAGTACCTTTGAGAATTGTTTCTGGTTTCTCATTGAAGTGTACAAAGTAGGGAAAACCGGATGAGCACAGTAGCAGAAAGCATACAAACTAATAGCCGAAGGGAATCCATTCAAGTTTACTAATTTACCCTTTTCTTGAAACCCGACACCATCAAACTCACCAACCCACCAGATAGACCCTAAGATGATCAAAGACGCTAGTACACCACTTGCTGATACATACGAAAGAATACTCATACTGTTCAACCAAATTGTGGGGAGTATAATTGCAGCAACGATAACAACAAAGCTTTTCTTACCACCCACATGAATCCCATAAAGATCAAAGTCCATTTCTGGTAATATGTTGCTAAGATTATCGCCTTCTAGGATCAAGAAACCTGTAGCAACTAAGTAGAGTTCTATGTTCATGGTGACTGTTACAATGATCCTGCCGGTTTTACCAAAAGCTCGCTCTCCAATGTCAGGGTAGCTTCTTATCGTGGAGTCAGCATCCATACATCTTTTTATTAGTATTCCTGTGTAGAAAGCTGAGATGGCTATTATGAAAAGCATTAACAAGCTTAACCACCCTCCTGATGCCAATGCATATGGAACTGACAGAATTCCAACACCTAAAGAAACATAAAAAAAAATTGAGCATCGTGGATGCAAAATAATTATTTTTAATAAATTTTATGTCATGTTTTTGGAATACTCCATAATTTTGATATTACACAGTCTGATCCTGTTATAGTCTATAAAGTTTACAGATAAAAAAATTAGGATATTTTCCGTAAAATATAGACTTGTGGCATTAAGATGTAGAGGTTAACACCAACCTAAATGGTTTAATGAAATTATTAATCTTTTCTTGTGAGCTTTATGTAAGTATGTAACTCAAAAGTTAGATGTTAAATTTTATTTGCAACAAACTACGTAGTATTGTAAATTACTGTAGAAAAGTTAATTATACAGGTAAGCAACAAACTCGAATACTTGTTTTTGGATCTAAAAAGACATTGTATTTTTTGGATGTGCATTGCTTTCATATTCATTTTGTGGCTATTATAACAAAATACATATTTACATTTTCTTTGTGGCTTCTTTGGGAGACCTTAGCTTATGAACTTGATTAGGAATGTCATTTTACTAAAATAAGTTAATCAAAACACCTTATCTTATCGTTTTCTTTAATAACCTAACTCAAACACTTGACAAGGGCTTATGAGCTTAATAATTGTAAGTTTACTACTAGTAAAACCTAAGCTTAAACCCAGAAAATAAGCTAAAAGGAACACCCTGTAAGTTTTCTACCACCAACTCCTTACCCCATGCCTAATTCAATTCTACTAATTGAAGAAAAACCAGTTTTGGCTAATCTCTCTAAGCTGGTTCAATGCACGTCCAAACGTATACCCTCTTTTCGTGACTCTTAATCAGTATTTATGTAAATTGTACATCTAGTACGGTGAATGCAACAGCCACATACCACTTTAAGGTTTAAGCGTAGCGCCACAAAGCGCTAACCGGTGTTTAACATTTTGTCTTCACTGATTATGTTTATCTTGTCAGTCGAGGCCAAATAACCATATTTTCAGTAGCGTAATAAACCTGTTTATGATAATATATACTGTAGTAATCTAAATATTTTACATGTAGATAGTTATCAAACACACAATTACACAAACATCACATCTTAATTATTATGAGAACCTCAAACAACAAAAGGACATAAAAACATTGATGGACTACATAACATGACCTTAATCAGTTTCAGTTTGAATTCTGTCCTTATCCAAAATGGTTAGTCATTTATTCTTGTGTCAATCTCTTTAACAAGTGTATCTACTCAAACTTCTATCATTAAAGTGATACTATCATATGCATGTGACCCTTTTGGCCTCATTTTTTTATCAAACATACACATGGCCTCCATACACCACTCCAAAAACCTAATTTAAAAATACAATACAATATCAATACTCGATTATGCCGGAGCGAGATTTAAAAACTTGGGAAGGTACGACGTAGACCGTCATACACTCATACCCCATAGCCTTTGATCTAGTAGTATGTGAGTTGCCCACAAACCTAGAAGTTGTGGGTTCAAGCCTCTTTAGAGACATTTGCGAGATATTGCCGTTAAAGAAAATACACTCATACCCGATATTGGTAGACAAACTTCTATTCCACAAAAAAAAAAAAACACAATATTCATAGGGGGAAAAAAAGTATTGAGTTTTAACTAAAGAGTACCTGATAGAGCATTAAGACCATTAAAACATGTGTTAAAGAAAGAAGAATTCCCGGTGGTGAACGTGGCGGCGCCGTCACCTCCGGTGGCGGCTGTTACATGGTTCTCCTCCTCTTTACTATTTTTCTCATTGTTAATAAGTAAAGGTATTGTAACACAATAATCTTCATGTTTTTCTCTGTCCATTAAATGAATCCAAGTGTTTTTGTTGAGTGTGTTTATTTGTATAAAACAAAAAAATATTGAATATATATGCACATGCAGAGGGGCGTTATGGAATTTAAAGAAGTATTTATAAAGGGTGAATATATGTGAGAGTGGTTGCATGGATATTGTCGTTTACATCATGTGTCATAGGTATGTCTGTGTTGTTGGTGTGTGCTCCGTTGGTTTTTTCATGGGCCCAATAGTAATCCTAATAATATCAAAGCAATTTTGTTAACGTTTTGGTCCTATCTTTTAGAAAGATACACGACAAATTTGGTCGTAAGAGTCGAAAAGTATTTGTAGTTCAAGAAAAGATAATAACGTATGTTTGTTACTTGTAAACTTGTTAGAGAGCTAGGCGAAGAATATAACCAATAACTGTTATTATTGACGTGCCATTTTAACATTTCTCTAATAGCATCTCAATAATTAAAACATATTTTTTAACAATACCAATCAGTAACCGTTATTGGTGAATATGGGTCTCGCAAAAAACCTCACAAAAATACCCACTTACTCACAAAATAAAAAAATTAAAAAGAAAATAAGAAAAAGAAAAACACCAACGACGACCCGCGGTTCTACCAACAGAAGGACGAACGGCGGAATAATCAGTGGCGAAGCTAGAAAATTTTCAGTGGGGGGTTGGGATTTAAAATTTTTTTTCCTAACGCTATTTTTCGGGTAATATGTTCGGGTCGGTGATTCGATTCGGGTCGGGTCAAAAAATAAATACTATTATTATAAAAAGTTTCACCATAGTCACAATCTATAAATCTGTCTTACACCTACATAAATTGCAAAGAACTTATATTAGTGCCAATCACATTTTGCTTTGGAATTTAAAAATTTATTATTGAATTGAAACAAAAGTTAACAAGCATAGCGTATATGTGTCGCCTTTTTTTTTTTAATCTTTTTGTCGTGTTTGTTTAATATAGTAATGCCTCAACTACAAGACAAAGTATAAATCTGTTTCATACTAAACCATTTCACACACATTCTCTAAAAAAACCAATAACCTAATTGAAAAAGAAATTATTAAAAATAAGTCCAAGGAACATGACTACAATTGAAAAAGAAACATGACTTCAATTTTCTTTTTTCTTCGTACAATTCACTCTAAAAAAACTAATAACCTAATTGAAAAAGAAATTATTAAAAACCAATAACCTGGTGGGACTTGGGAGGAGATGAGGGTCGACAGTCGACTTCGAAGGGGGAAGGTTTGTTCCGTTATTATTATTATTATTATTATTATTATTTAATGGGATTTGGTTTATTAATGGGCTAAGTAAGTAAGTAATGGATTTTAGTTTTGGATTTGGTTTATTAATGGATTTTAGTTTGGGTTGGGTAGATGGGCTTATGTAAAATGTAATGGATCAATTTTATTGGATAATGTATAAAAAAAATTTCACAATTAAAATGGGAGGTCGAAACCGAATATACCGAAATTTTTCTACACGAAAACTATATACCCCCTACATCGCAAAAAATTTTTCGGGGGGTCGGACGCCCCCTCCCTCCCCTTAATAGCTGCGCCACTGGGAATAATGGCACCGGTGCCGGTGCACTACAGCGGAGCCATTAGTCAAAAATTTTGACGAATGACGTAACCGTGCTCTCTTAATCTTTGGTTGTATTTTAGTATATAGTCATATATATGGTAAAGATGATTTGTTGAATTTATCTTGCGTGGCAAGCGCATCGTAATACTAATAGGGAGAGTTCACAACTACTCACAAGTGAGATGCATGTTGGTTTCAAGTTTCGCAAATGGACTTTTGATGCAAGTTTCTAATATTATGTATTTTCAGATTTGACTTAATTTCTTGTGTTGTGTTTGTTGTGAGACTATTAATCGTACGTATATATTTGACAAAACTAAGGACAGTTATTATTGGCAAACTCTTAACCATAACCATAGTTGCAATATGTTTTTTTTTTTTTTTTTTTTTTTTGGCTGATCCGCATGCTTTATGGGTTTGGGTGGTAAAAGCAATTCATGGGAAAGAAGGGTTAATAAACTGTAACATTTCAGAAGTCATATCCAAATTCAGTGTGGGTAATTATTGTGAAGGTTGTGTCTAATCTTAAGGATAAAGGTGTAGATTTGTTGGTTTATTAAAAAAGGAAGATTGGAGATGGCCAAAACACTACTTTCTGGACAAATATTTGGGATGGAGACAACTCCTCAAAGGATAGATTTCCAAGAGTGTATGTCTTAGAAACGTAGAAGTTCGCTACGGTGGCTATCAAGAAAGCTCAAGGAAATTGTACAATTTCATTACGTTGAGCACCAAGAGGGGGAATAGAAAGTGAGCATTGGACAGCGATGCAACAGATGTTATCTTCGGTTTGTCTCTCTCCAATAGAGGATCGCTGGACGTAGACCTTGGACGGGATGGGTAGCTTCGTGTGGCCAATGATAACAAGCTTCTAATCACAGACATTAATGTTACCAGGTGGAGTAAGTTAGTCCCAATTAAAGTGAATATTATGGCTTAGAGAATTTCGATTTATAAGCTGCCAACTCGTGTGAACCTGGATGTACGTGGCATTGATGTTCCATCGGTTCTATGTTCTGTATGTAGAGAGTGTTCAGAGTCAACGAATCATCTTTTCTTTGAGTGTTCATTTGTAAATTGTTATTCAAGTATATAGCATGGTTGAAAGGTGGTGGGATATTTATATTCCAACGACGAGGTGCAATTGACAATGGTTAGACTGGTTCTTGGCTCTTCGGCTAAATAAGGTGCAAAAACAGTTTTTGGAGGCAACGTCTTATCGTTATGGTGGCATGTGTGGTGTAACACCCCCAAAAACTATAGATTCGCGGAAGCATACAAGCATTTGGGGTGCTACGAATTAGGAATCACAACACAAGATAAAGAGAACGGAGTAGAAATCCGTTAAATTATATTACATAATTTAAAGTCAATTGTAATGCATAAGTTCAAGTTTTATAAAATAAGGCCCAGTTACACGACTGTCCCATTGTTTTTAGAGTAACGTTTGTGTAAAAACACTTAAGATTCTTATGACCTCGCCATGCACTGCCATCAACATAATCATACTTTAAGCACCTGAAAAACATGCTAAAAGTCAGCTAACGCTGGTGAGTCTATAGGTTTAAATTAAATAGCTCATATGGACCATAGCAATAATCAACAAGTATACACTAAACCCGTATGCAACACTAAGCTCAACCACCGAATTAGACAAGAATGCCAAAGGCATTAAATATAATAAAGTGCCCGCGAGTGATAATCCTCAGTCACTCGGCGAAAGGTCGTCATGGTATACGTTCGAGCCTTGACCACAGTACGGCCAACCAAACGGAGGAGTCACCCTCAATAGATCTATTTATTCTTGTTCAAATCCCAAATGGAAGATAAATTTGAAATGAGCGACTTAGGATTGCTAGCATATTACCATGGGATAGAAGTTACACAGACAGGAGGAGAGATTACAATCAAGCAAACTGGATATATTAACAAGATCCTAAAAGAGACTAATATGACGGACAGCAATGATACCAAGATACCATTGGATCCCGGCACTAAGTTGGTCAAGGCGGAAGATGGAAACCCAGTTGACGCAACTTATTACCGTAGCTTAATTGGAAGTCTCAGATATTTACTACATACAAGACCGGATCTTAGTAACTCAGTCGGACTACTTAGCAGATTTATGCAAGAGCCAAAGGACCATCATCTGAAGGCAGTGAAACAAGTAATCCGATACATCAAAGGAACAAAAGAACATGGAATAATATACAAGAAGGAAGGCGGCTGCAAGATAGCAGGTTATAGTGACAGTAGTTATGGAATCAATACTGATCAAGGAAAAGGAACTGCTGGAGTCGTATTTTACTTTGGAGAGTCACCTATCACTTGGTGTACTCAGAAGCAACCAACAGTGGTGCTCTCATCATGTGAATCAGAATTCATGGCGGCTACTGCAGCAACATGTCAAGCCTTATGGTTAAAACGTTTACTTAGTGAACTAACTGGATTGGAAGAAAAAAGGATAACGCTTAGAGTTGACAACGTATCAACTATAGCACTCGTGAAGAACCCAGTATTTCATGGAAGGAGTAAACATATAGACATTCGCTATCATTTCATTCGGGAATGCGTAGAGAATGGTCATATTCATGTAGAACACGTTAGCGGAGAACTACAAAGAGCAGACATCTTAACGAAAGCTTTACCAAGACTCAAGTTCGTGACTATGCGACAAATGCTCGGAGTTCAAGACTTAGGACAAAGCAACGATCAAGATTAAGGAGGAGAATGTGAACCAAAAGATAATCTCGATATTGCTTTGAAGGAAAACATGAAGGACCAAACGTGTAGATTAGAAACTTTATAACCGCTATTCGGTTAAATTAGTTAAAGTAGTTATTTTCTGTAAATTTCGAAGGGTCATGTCGCTTGGTACATGCCTGTTCGAATAGACACAAAGGTTGGAACACAACCATTCGAAACCTATAAGTACTTATGATTATGTAACGTTAAAATAGTTAGACGAAATAAAAGTTATTTTGTTTATGTTTGCAAATCTGTTTCGACTCAACACACGCACACATTGAGACAACAATCCTTTCTATTTCAATTTTGTCTTCTTATTTGATCCTAACTCTTATGTTAATTGCAAAAAGCTCTACTTTATCTCCCAAAACTAATTTATTTATTGAAAGTAAAATATAATATACATGTTGCAAATAGATATATTAAAAACACATTCAGACATTGTTAGTGATAAGTGACGTGTTAATGCTACTAGTTTTCTGAATGTGAAATGTTTAATATATTTATATATTGGAAGTTGCATGGAAACGGGTTGGAGATAACCATTGGTCGAAGTCAATGCATGCCTCATACTCATACTAATACACCATTGGATATAAATTATTTTGTCAAAAACATAAGTGAGAGATTATGACTATGGTTCATATTAAGGCTATGTATAATAAAGTTCATTAATTCGAATTGTGAAATGAAAGGTATATATACTACGTATGTTCAGCGAAACCGAAACATATAGCAGTACATGAAAGTTGTGTTTACATATGTCTAATCATTTTTCATTTGACTATCCTAAGTTCATTATATGTATTACATACACATGTGTTAGGTATATAAGATAAGAAAGACACTTCATAATTTCATATGTTTACTATTCCTATTGTTCTGTCGATTACATCACTAAATGTCCATGATTATAGTAAACTATTTAATTAGGTGATCTCGCATAGATTATGGGACGCTAGAGCAACCAAACTTGACTACTCCAACGATCATGTCCTTATCCGTGCGTTGCTTGCAAATCTTATCTTCGTGTTGTACACAGTGTGTGTAGGATTTGAAGCTAATCAAGTCAACACTTGCAGAGCTTCAAACAGTTTAGATTATGTGATATATAGTAATAAAGTTTTGATTAAAAGAGTATTTAGTGAAGTAGCTAGCAACAATAGGTTTTTGAGTGATTGGATATACATATTCAGTCTTTGATTATCGAATAATGTAGAGTCAAACTAGTCTCGTGTATACTGGCATATTATACCGGCCAGCACAATATAAGTTGTCCATGTTAGAACTTGAACTCCAAACCTGGTTGGTGTACGAACTACGTTATGAAAATGCACTTCTAAAACTTTGTGTTCTGAGATAATGGATTAAAGCGTGAATCAGTTTATGACGCCTAGCAAGCAAGCACAATAATTAACCATCAGACTTTTATAAAATCATGTATGCTCGGAAAGAGTTCAATAAATCGTCACTCGGACGTTTTATTTCCTGGAATATTATATAAAGAATGGAATGCATTAATAGCTCCTATAATCCTGAAACTAAGTTCTAGCTAGCCGTAAGTATTCCGATGTATTCAGCTTAACATCGTTACAAAAAGCATTTCACTCCTTATATATTTCTTGCTATATCTACCAACGACGTGTAAGTACCCACAACTGCAACCAGAATCCCAATCAGCACAATAAATCCAATTACTACAAACTCAAGCCCAATCCTCCGGTAAATGCCTGATATCTTCAAGTAACACAAGCATGGTAGTATGATCGATGCTGTGACACTTAAAAACGCTCCCACGAGTGACATTAAATCCCCAAAGAAAGGAAGTGTAATGGCTACAATAACCGTGCTAAATACCAATGCTGTTCTGATCAAGAGGTTAAACTTTCTTGTATTGTAAATTGACAGAAATCGTTCTTCAATACTGTCCATAATTGGTGTCACCATTAGTGCATATTTGGCTATGGGGTTCACCAAGGTGGTGCATATAGCCACTCTTGAGCTTATTTTGTCCGTGGGAAGGTTTAAGGTAATCTGTGACTGCACATTTGTACCAAACATAAGGTAACCAACAACAGCCATTGATGAGTAAGTTATTGTGCAGAAGACGAAACATAGTAGCAACACCTGCAGTTTAGCAGCATAAGAATCTATTATTTTTTGCAGCCTAACAACTTAGCAGAAATATTTGTAAATATCTCGTTATCTTTTAGCTCCTGTACAAGCATTTTAACGGGGTATAGATCAACATTCCTACGAATTAGAGGTGACAATTTTGACCCGTTTACTTAGGAACGGGTCAATCTGGGCTGTGTTATATGTCAAACAGCTCAAATCTGGTTGAATACGTCCAAAGTCAAATTCAAATCCACACGACCTCTAAGTCGTTTAGTCAAAGATTAAGAAATTATTTTTAAAATTTTATCTTTGTAATCTTATCAATGCATTATATACTTATAGAAATGAAACTTTTTTCTGAAAAATAAAGAACAAAAAGTTTTTACAGCTTAAGCAACTCAACCAAGACCATTTAGACCTGCCCATCTTGCCACCTCTGAATTTAGGATGCAAGAAACAATGTCGGAAAGAATGGGGGATACTGACAAATTACATTCCTTTTGGGGGGATGGGGGCATTGGTGGAGTTTGATCAAGTTTACTAGGAGGGCCGGGAACACAACTCTTAAAAATAGGGAGGGCCAAACAATAGTTTGTGTAAAAGTTTAAGTTTATTATATAAATCTAATGCTAATATAAAACCTAAAAATTCTAGGAGGGCCAAAGCCCTCTTTGGTCTCCACATAACTTCGCCTTTGGTTGGGGGCAAAGACTGTTTACTGTAACTAAAAATTTTAAGCACCTCTGCTAACTAGATAAACAGAAGGGAGGGAGTGGGTCTGGCAAGGAAAATGATTACTAGTACCTTTGAGAATTGTTTCTGGTTTCTCATTGAAGTGTACAAAGTAGGGAAAACCGGATGAGCACAGTAGCAGAAAGCATACAAACTAATAGCCGAAGGGAATCCATTCAAGTTTAATAATTTACCCTTTTCTTGAAACCCGACACCATCAAACTCACCAACCCACCAGATAGACCCCAAGATGATCAAAGACGCTAGTACACCACTTGCTGATACATACGAAAGAATACTCATACTGTTCAACCAAATTGTGGGGAGTATAATGGCAGCAACGATAACAACAAAGCTTTTCTTACCACCCACATGAATCCCATAAAGATCAAAGTCCATTTCTGGTAATATGTTGCTAAGATTATCGCCTTCTAGGATCAAGAAACCTGTTGCGACTAAGTAGAGTTCTATGTTCATGGTGACTGTTACGATGATCCTGCCGGCTTTACCAAAAGCTCGCTCACCAATGTCAGGGTAGCTTCTTATCGTGGAGTCAGCATCCATACATCTTTTTATTAGTATTCCTGTGTAGAAAGCTGAGATGGCTATTATGAAAAGCATTAACAAGCTTAACCACCCTCCTGATGCCAATGCATATGGAACTGACAGAATTCCAACACCTAAAGAAACACAAAAAAACATTGAGTATCTTGGATGCAAATTAATTAACTTTAATTAATTTTGTGTCATGTTTTATACAGGTAAGCAACAAACTCGAATACTTGTTTTTGGATCTAAAAGACATTGTACTTTTTGGATGTGCATTGCTTTCATATTCATTTTGTGGCTATTATAACAAAGATGTATGCTAGACCCACAAAGAAACTCCCACAAAAACATCCACAAGTTGACGTGTCAGTGTTTTATTGGTGTGCTGTGTAATAGTTTCTCTCTCCTCTCTCCTATTGAACCAATCAGTCTCTGCCACATCAGTTTGTGGATTTACATTTTTTTGTGGCTTCTTTAGGAGACCTTAGCTTATGAACTTGATTAGGAATGTCATTTTACTAAAATAAGTTAATCAAAAAAAAACACCTTATCTTATTGTTTTCTTCAGTAACCTAACCCAAAGTCCAAACGCTCGACAAGGGCTTATGAGCTTAATAATTGTAAGTTTACTACTAGTAAAACCTAAGCTTAAACCCAGAAAATAAGCTAAAAGGAACACCCCGTAACTTTTCTACCACCAACTCCTTACCCCATGCCTAATTCAATTTTACTAATTGAAGAAAAACCAGTTTTGGCTAATCTCTCTAAGCTGATTCAATGCACGTCCAAACGTACACCCTCTTTTCGTGACTCTTAATGAGTATTTATGTAAATTGTACATCTAGTACGGTGAATGCAATAACCACATACCACTTTAAGGTTTAAAGGTAGCACCACAAAGCGCTAACCGGTGTTGAACATTTTATCTTCGCTGATTATGTTTATCTTGTCAGTCGAGGTCAAATAACCATATTTCAATAGCCACAGCAAACCTGTTTCTGATAATATATAGTAATCTAAATATCATTTTACATGTCGATAGTTATCAAACACACAGTTGTAAACATCATATCTTAATTATTATCACAACCTCAAACAACAAAATGACATTAAATCATTGATGGACTACATAACATGACCTAATCACTTTCAGTTTGAATTCTGTCCTTATCCAAAATGGTTAGTCACTTATTCTTGTGTCAATCTCTTTTACAAGTGTATCTACTCAAACTTCTATCATTAAAGTGATATTAACATATGCATCATGCATGTGACCCTTTGGCCTTTTTTTTTTTTTTTTTTTTTTTTTTTTTTTTTTTTTTTTTTTTTTTTTTTTTTTTTTTTTTTTTTTTTNCTTCTATCATTAAAGTGATACTATCATATGCATGTGACCCTTTTGGCCTCATTTTTTTATCAAACATACACATGGCCTCCATACACCACTCCAAAAACCTAATTTAAAAATACAATACAATATCAATACTCGATTATGCCGGAGCGAGATTTAAAAACTTGGGAAGGTACGACGTAGACCGTCATACACTCATACCCCATAGCCTTTGATCTAGTAGTATGTGAGTTGCCCACAAACCTAGAAGTTGTGGGTTCAAGCCTCTTTAGAGACATTTGCGAGATATTGCCGTTAAAGAAAATACACTCATACCCGATATTGGTAGACAAACTTCTATTCCACAAAAAAAAAAAAAACACAATATTCATAGGGGGAAAAAAAGTATTGAGTTTTAACTAAAGAGTACCTGATAGAGCATTAAGACCATTAAAACATGTGTTAAAGAAAGAAGAATTCCCGGTGGTGAACGTGGCGGCGCTGTCACCTCCGGTGGCGGCTGTTACATGGTTCTCCTCCCCTTTACTATTTTTCTCGTTGTTAATAAGTAAAGGTATTGTAACACAATAATCTTCATGCTTTACTCCGTCCATTAAATGAATCCAAGTGTTTTTGTTGAGTGTGTTTATTTGTATAAAACAAAAAAATATTGAATATATATGCACATGCAGAGGGGCGTTATGGAATTTATATAAAGGGTGAATATATGTGAGAGTGGTTGCATGGATATTGTCGTTTACATCATGTGTCTGTGTTGTTGGTGTGTACTCCGTTGGTTTTTTCATGGGCCCAAATAGTAATCCTAATAATATCAAAGCAATTTTGTTAACGTTTTGGTCCTATCTTTTAGAAAGATACACGACAAATTTGGTCGTAAGAGTCGAAAAGTATTTGTAGTTCAAGAAAAGATAATAACCTATGGTTGTTACTTGTAAACTTGTTAGAGAGCTTTTCAACATCTTTCTAATAGCACCTTAATAATTAAAATCTTTTATATAATAAAACAAAACCCTAGTGGGTACTTTCGTATTTCGAAAAAAAAAAAAGAATATTTCCTTCTTAGGTAATATTTTAATTATTATTTTTTAATTTAAAATTTTAAAAATTTGTTTTGTTAATATACTACACAAGTATAAGATAAATATAAAAAAATATAGATAAGATGCAATACTACACAAGTAGAAGATAGATACAAAATAATAAAGATAAGATGCAACTAACAACAGGATTAAAAATCATAAATCAAACAAAACAAAGATTAAATTATTTGTTTTTTAAGAAATAAAAATATATCGTTCAAAAAATTTTTAAAAAAAAACCCGCGTGTGCGCGGACATTATAACTAGTATATTTTTTAGCAATACCAATCAGTAACTGTTATTGGTGATTATGGGTCTCGCAAAAAACCTCACCAAAAATACCCACTCACTCACAAAATAAAAAAGTTAAAAAGAAAATAAGAAAAAGAAAAACACCAACGACGACCCGCGGTTCTACCAACGGAAGGACGAATGGTGGAATAATGGCGCCAGTGCACTTCAGCGGAGCCATTGGTAAAAATTTTGATGAATGGCGTACCAATCATCCTTGTACCGTGCTCTCTTAATCTTTGATTGTATTTTAGTATGAGGATTTCTACATCCACATACATTTTACAAAAATAAATTCACACAAAGGAGGTAGCAACATGTGATTGGTGTGATGAAAGAGAAGAGGGAGAAAGTGTCTCAAAATACACCAATCACATATTGACACCTCTTCTTGTGGATTTATTTTTGTAAAATATATGTGGATGAGAGTAGTATACTCATATAAAATGGTAAAGATGATTTGTTGAATTTATCTTGCGTGGCAAGCGCATCGTAATAGGGAGAGTTCACAAGTGAGATGCATGTTGGTTTCAAGTTTCGCAAATGGAATTTTGATGCAAGTTTTCTAGTATTATGTATTTTCAGATTTGACTTAATTTCTTGTGTTGTGTTTGTTGTGAGACTATTCATCGTACGTATATATTTAACAAAACTAAGAGCACAAGGAATGATAACATGTTATAACACCAACTTACTCATCACATCAGCGCCATATCATTTCAACACCAAATAACATAACATCAAAAAACACCAGGAAATCATAACACCTAATAACACCAGAAAATTACAATTTACAATTTCTACCCTCAAAAATTTAATTCATTAAACATTCAAACACTTCATTTATAAAATTAAACATTACAATACGAAATAAAAAACATTACATTAACAAAAACAACATAAAAGAAATTACGAAATAAAATACGAAATGAAAAATACGATAAGTAAATAACTAAAACTAGTCGTCATCTACTTTCATAAAATCCTCACGTTCACGCCAAATATGCTCCATAAGCTGCTGTTGGAGATTAAGATGAACATCTTTGTCACGTAATTCTTTATTCCTTCGACGACGCTTATCACATCTGTCAATCCATCTCTCTTGCATGTGTCTAGCCGGATTCCTAAACAATGCTTTGTAGTCACTTAGTGCAAACTTTTGATTTTTTAAAATCATGTTATGCAATATTAGGGGTGAGCAAACGACCCGAACGGACCGGACCAACCGACGGACCGACCGAGACCGGACCGAACACATTCGATCCGGTCCNTTATTCCTTCGACGACGCTTATCACATCTGTCAATCCATCTCTCTTGCATGTGTCTAGCCGGATTCCTAAACAATGCTTTGTAGTCACTTAGTGCAAACTTTTGATTTTTTAAAATCATGTTATGCAATATTAGGGGTGAGCAAACGACCCGAACGGACCGGACCAACCGACGGACCGACCGAGACCGGACCGAACACATTCGATCCGGTCCTCGGTCTAGGCTTTTTGCTAATTCGGTCGTCGGTCCGACCAAAAAACCAAAAATTTTGCCTTTTTGGACCGGACCGACCGAAGACCGGACCGAACCGGACCGACCATATTCGGTCTCGGTCTCGGTCCCAGTTTTTACCTTAATTCGGTCTCGGTTTTTGGCAGTCCGGTCCGGTCCCGGGCCGATGCTCACCCTTATGCAATATGATGCAAGAATACATAATTCTACATATGTTGACCTCGTAAGCTCGTGCTGGTTGTTGTATTATTCCCCATCGTCCTTGGAGAACACCAAAAGCACGTTCGACATCCTTTCTTGCACTTTCTTGTCACCTTTTAAAGAAACCGTGTTTATCGTCTGAAGCTGTTGAGAACGATTTGACGAAAGTAGCCCAGTGTGGGTAAATTCCATCGGCTAAGTAATACCCCTTATCAAACACAACTCCATTTACCTCATACGGAACTACAAGGGCGTCATCATTAAGCAGGTCATCGAACAACGGCGAATTATCAAAAACATTGATATCATTATTCGCACCCGCTACACCAAAAAAAGCATGCCAAATCCACTAAATCATGCGACGCAACAGCTTCAAGCATTATAGCCGGGTAGTTTTTATATTGCCCTTGCCATGACACCGGACAATTTTTCCATTGCCAATGCATACAGTCGATGCTACCAAGCATTCTCGGAAAACCATGTTCACGCTCATGTGCCGCATATAGGTTTTGAACGTCATGCATATTTGGTTTTCTTAAAAACTCAGGACTAAACAAATCAATAACGCACATATTGAAATTATCCCGACAATTAAGTCCGGTACGTGCACTCATTTGCAAATACTCATCGAACGCATCCGGTGAGTTGGCATATGCCAATTGGCAAATGGCCATAGTGCATTTCATGAGAACACTAATACTCATCCGACCTGTACAATCGGGTGCTTGGCTAAAATATGCAAAATGAGCAGGAAGAGGATCAGCAGTATATGATTCAGTACTGGAAACTATTTCTAGAAATAGTTTCCGGCTCGTACGAAATCTAGCACGAAAGTCTCTATGAGGATACTTACAATTTTGATTAAAATAGTCGGCCTTCAAATGCTCTTCTGCAAGCTCACGCTCACGGGAAATTGGGTTACGGGTTAACCGGAAAGATGATTGGGCTTCTTCTTCTTGTATTCGCTGGTATTCATAGGCGGCAAAGATTGCAAAAGCATCGGTGTCATCTTTGATATCAGAAAGGTTCACATGTGCGGCATAAGTTGGATGTGGATTCATCACTAAAGAAATTAATTTTGATATAGATTGTTTTAATTTTGTGTTTGTAAAAGGGTTAGATAAATGGGTATTTATAAGGTTTAAAAAAAAAGTTATGTTTTTTGTAAACAAAATAGCCGTTATATAACGGCAGTTTTGGTTTTTTTTGAATCGAGATAAACTATCCGTTGGCCTAGTATTGAGGGGGCGTTATGTTTTTTTTATACCTTTCATGTTTACAACGCAAGTTTTGTTATTAACGTAAATTGAAACGCAGTGAAAACGCAAGCTAGGTGGGAATGGGGATAACGCAAGAACGGCGTCCGGTTAGGCGTTATTGGTATGTGTCAATTTACACATACCTTTTACCTATTAAACGGACCAAAAAGACCAAAAACCGACCATAAATGCCAAAAATATGTTTTTTTTTGTGTTTTTGATTGTGTAGGTATGGATATGTAAGAAAAGGACAAAAATCAGAAGAAAACGGCAAAAACCGAGCACGAGATATGGAAAGGGGATCAAAAGCCGAGGCCGGGGAAGGAATTCACAAATTTGAATCTCAATTATGCTCAACATGTCAATTTCTACCTTGAAGATTCATTATTGTCACAAATGGTCCTCAAAATAATTTACAGATGAGGTCCCTGGATTTTACCATTTGGCAATAATTACCCCTAAACTTTAAAATTTATTTAACTTAAATCCTAAACCTTATTAAATCCTACACTACAAAACCCAAATCCAATCCGTATCCTGCCCAAGCCCATTATACCCTTTTATTAATAAAGGCCCACTCCCCTTCTACCTTAACCGAGTCCAAACCCGGTCCACTATCCAAACCCATCCCCTTTGAATAACTAACCCGGTCAAACACTATAATTCCCTGGTCAAAAACAAATTCACTCGCGCCCTTTCTATGAGTTACTATTTATCTCCCTCACCTCCAATTACCCTGATCAACCCCATTTACCCGTACTTAAGGTGCTTCTAGAAGATCTCTGCCATGTCAGTAATTGGTGACATCAAGGGAATGACAGTTGGCAAATTCGAAGAATCTAATTGGTTGAAACACCTCATGGAGCAAATCCAAGGGCTGAAATTAATGATGTGATGATGGGATATGATCAAAGGGTCGAGATTAGAGCTCCAAAGCCTTCTGAAACCCTATAAGCATTCCCTTCACCCCGTGGCTATATATATCACCTCACTTATCTCATTTGAGGGGGTTAGTTTTTAGGAGTAGAGTAGTATGTAGTGTAGAATTTTAATCAAGCTCTTGTCAATTTAAATCTCTATTATAGTTTAGCTTTTATACTTAGCTTGTATTTCTGTTTTCAGAATTGTAATCCTCAACTTTAATGCAATCTTAGTTTAATTTTAATCTCTTGTCAAATCTGTTTTAAGCCTTGAATAAGTTGTTTGTTGTTTTCAAAAGCTCTTAACTGTTCTCTGAAGCTCATATAAGCTTTCTAGCTTACTGTGAGTGTTATTATTGTCTGAATTCTGTCTTAATAGTAGAAAATTAGAAAAAGTCAACATGAAAGTCAACTGTGATACATTTGAGCTTATTTGATGAAGATGTTCAAGACCTCTAGGTTCTTTTAGATCTTATTCAGAAGCTTTTTCATTCTCCTTCTTATTACGATCCTTGGTTCTTTTGTAAGTCTTACTTATATTTCCATTTTCTAGTATAGACTGTTTATGTGCTTATTCTAATGCTTATGTGCTTTTATTTTTTACTTGTTTCTGCTTATATCTAGTTATTATTGATAGTAGTAACCTAGTTTTAGCTTAGACATAAACTATTTCTGTTTTAACTTAAAATCTAAAAAATACCAAAAATATTTGCTTAATACTGTTTAGCATATTAGGTGCTTATGTTCAGTTAAATTCTGCCTGGTTATGCTTAATATATCTAGTTGAACCTCTGCCTTAATTTTGTAGCTTATTTTAGTCTAAATCTAATTCTTATCCAAATTAGTCCCTTTATAGGGGGTGTTTGGGAGAAGAGTGACTTTTGGTGATGGTACTTGTTTAGATCAATTTGTGCTTTTGATTTAGCTCAATCTCAGTCACTTTAGTAGTCTTAGAGTTATTTTGAGTATTTTTATCATGATCAATAGCTTTTGAATTGATTCTCCAATTTCAATAAAATTTTACTTTCTATAGTAGCTGATATAACATTTAGTAGCTTAGGTGTTCATTGAGTGTTAATTTTGAATTCATTTGAGTTATTTCAGTGTGTTTAAAGGTTCTAAGTAAATACTCAATAGTTCTAACCTAATTTGGTCTTATGTTCTTATCTGTCATAAACATGTGAAAAAGTCAAAAAAGGATTTACATTAAGCTTTGTCTGCACATTAGGTTGAATCAGATTCTCAACTCTTAGGTTTAGGCAAATTAGTGTTGCATTTAGCTTAAACAGGATTTATATCATCACATCATATCATATAGGTTTAGTTTTGATCATCAGAATCTCATTTTATTCAAAGTTTGGTAGAACAGAAAAAGTCAAAAGAAAAAAATATATTTTGTTCAAATAGCACTTTGATTTTGATTTTTAGTTTTCTTAATTGGATTTTTTGGACACCAAAAATTGGCACACTTCTGATTTTGTTTCTCATTTAGTTAATGCAAATTTTTAGAATTTTTAGTATTAGCTTCTTAGTGGTTTTTGATTAGCTTGAAAACCACGCACAACTCTGCATAAATGTATCTGCACCAGATGTTTTTCCAGCTTGTTCATTTGTTGAAATTCCTTTCTAAGTGCCTTTTTGTGTTATTTTCTTGTTCATATTAATATGTTTTTAGCTTTTACACATTAGCTTTTTCATTTAAGTACTTTTATCTCAGCTTGAAAACACCTCTTTTGGACTGTTTGCATGTTTAAATTTCACTTCCAGTTCTGAGTAGCCAACTTCTTAGGATATTTACTGCTTATTGAATAGACATTAGGATCTGATTTTTGATATCTAGATAGACTATAGTATAGGTTTCATTTGTATTTGCTTATTTGAGGATTTTATGCTTATTCAGAGCTTATTTCCATGGCTGCAAGTAGTTGTTTGGCCTGCACCACCAGCAACTTGATTGCATACCGCTTTTCTTTGCATCATATCTATTTAACTAGTGCAGCTTATTGTTTGATATTTGTTTCTTTTAATAGCTTGTTATGGTAGCTTCTTATATATGTACTTGTTTTTCAGTAGCAACTTATTCACTTAGCTTAACTTTGTCTGCAAGTTGGCCCTTTTGACTGTTAGATTAAGCCCATTTCAGTTTTTTCTTTTGTTTGATTTTGCTTCTCTATCTGATTTAGCTTGTGTTTTTTGGATGCTATTAGCTTGTTAAGTTGCCCTTAGGATAATTTGAGCTTGTGCACCTTTAGTAATAGCTTATCAGTCCCTTTTAATAGCTTATAGTCTTCATTCTTTTTCTTATAAGGTTTTAATTGAAACCTGTTGCTGTTATCAAGTTTTTTCTGAGTTTATAGAAGTTTTTCAAAAATATATTTTTCATAAAAGTTGTTTGAATTTAGTTGATTACAAGTTTTGTAAAAGAAAAATAAAAAAAATAAAATGTTTAGTAAATAGGTGGTCACAGGGTTCGAACCTGTGAACTCCTGAGCACACAACACCACCTCAACTCCCAAACCATTTTCCATATGCTCTCCCATGTTGTTGCGTATTAGATTTCATGGTTAATTTCTTTTATAACTTGCTTTTCCTTTTAGCTTATTATTCACTGATAGCTTAATTCTAGCTTTTCCAAATAGCTTTTCAAATTTTTTACAATTTTCTCATAAATCTGCATTTTTAATAGACCTTTAGTAAAAATTTCATATTTTTCCATAATTTGTTTCTATTTTTCTTGGTTTAATTTCTGTTATATAATTTTTAAATCATAATAAATTCATAAAAAGTCAAAAAATAGTTTTTCTTTTTCCCAAAATTTTCTTTAGTCATTTAGAACGTAGGAAATTGTTTTTGCTCCCGTAGGACTAGTATTGCTTTAATTTCACCTTTTATCTTGCGCACGTACGTAATTTTTAATTAGATAACGCGTTTTTAGTTTAGATTAAGTTTTAGGTTTACTGTCTCTATGTTATTATTTCATGCTTTCTAGTATAGATTTACTTTTCCTAGTAGTTTATAATCCTAAATCTCACTTTTATCACCATTCACGACACGAATCCTGACTTGAATCACAATTCCATTCACACCTTCGTTGGGAAAACGACCCGGGGATACGTATTTCCTTCGTATTACCTTGGACACTATAATTGTATCAATCAGTTATCATTCCCTGAGCTCTAAGGATAGTTATTATTGGCAAACTTTTAACCATAACCATAGTTGCAATATGTATTTTTTTCTGATCCGCATGCTTTATGGGTTAGGGTGGTAAAAGTAATTCATGGGGAAGAAGGGTTAATAACTGTAACATTCGGAAGTCGTATCCAAATTCAGTGTGGGTAAATATTGTGAAGGTTGTGTCTAATCTTAAGGATAAAGGTGTAGATTTGTTGGCTTATTGCAAAAGGAAAATTGGAGATGGTCAAAACACTACTTTCTGGACAAATATTTGGGATCGAGACAACTCCTTAAAGGATAGATTTCCAAGAGTGTATGTCTTGGAAACGGAGAAGTTCGTATGATGGCTGTCAGGAAAGCTCAAGGAAATTATACAATTTCATTACGTCGAGCATCGAGAGGGGGAATACAAAGTGAGCATTAGACATCGATGCAACATATATTATCTTTGGTTTGTCTCTCTCCGATAGAGGATCGCTGGACGTAGACCTTGGACGGGATGGGTAGCTTCGTGTGACCATTGATAACAAGCTTCTAATCACAAACATTAATGTTACCAGGTGGTGTAAGTTAGTCCCAATTAAAGTGTGTTAGGAATATAAATATTCATATGAAAGATTCGGTCACCCCGAGTGTCCAATATCATTAAGTCAGCTCGTAGTTGTTACTATCATTAGTTAGTAATAGTATAGTTTAAGTAACATCGTGGAAGAAGGACGGGTCTTTACCCACTGTATACCTGATCCACAGCCCGAGTGAAGGGCGTCTTGTAATAAGTATAAATACCCCTTTCCTAGAAAGGAAGGGGTTGGACCTTTTCTCACTTAATCTAATATCTAGTTGTTTCTCTCACTAAAAGGTTCCCAACATTCTTTATCTCTCTAGTTTTCTTATACTCATTCGATCCATACACTAATACCATTCGTGTTTATTATTAAGAGTTACTTACAATTGGTATCAAGAGCCATGGTTACATCCTAGGGATTGTTTGTTCTCGGATTTATGCTTGGTTTTTGTTGTTTTCCTTTGGTTCGAATGGTATAGGAAGAAAACACATTAGTTCGATCTTATTTGTGGTTTTTTTTGTGATTTTATTGTACTTTCAGGTTTAGAGGTGTTAGAAGTACTTAGTTCTTCACTTGGTTAGGTTGAATAAATCCTTGGTTTGTTGTTTGATGCATTTTAGGTCGTTTTTCTTAGTAGCGATTTGCTCCTCGGTGGTTATTTCTTGGTAGCGATTTCCTCTGGTTGTGAATAGCGATTTGCTTATTTTCCATTTTTGGATAAAGAGACAAATCACTAGACAGCGACATATTTGTCTTATCCAAGTAGCGATTTGCCAGATCTGTCATCTTGTGAAGTTAGCGATTTGCTCGGGTTGCGATTTTCTTTTTCAGCGATTTGCTCGATTAGTGATTCCCTAGCCTAGCGATTTACTGTGTCAGCGATTTGCTCGACTAGTGACTTACTCCTTCAGCGATTTCCTATTCAACTATTTGGGTGTTAGCGATTTGCTGTTTTAGCGATTTGCTAGTTATATTGATTTGTGTTTTCAGCGATTCGCTAAGTTTGCGATTTGCCGTTTAGCGATTTGGTGACCATTGACTTCCTTTTTAGCGATTTGCTCTAAGCCTTCATTATAGCGATTTGCTCTAAGTCCATTTTAGCGATTTGCTCCATTTCAAGTATACTTTATCTTTCAGTTTCTTTTGTTGACTTTAGTAAAATCCCGCGAAAGATTCAATTTCTCGGTTTAAGTCACAAGAGTTGTAAAATCCCGTTTAAGATTACATCATGGCAAGTACACTTCAACTGATGACATTCAAGCTGCCGGGTCCGATACCCGACCTCCTATGCTCGATAGGACTGATTATGAATCGTGGTCTCAAAGAATTCGACTTTACTATCAGGGCAAGGAGAATGGTGTAAACATTCTTCGATCAATTGATGAAGGACCATTTCAAATGGGTACAACAAGAGATGTTATCGCCACTGGTGAGGACGGAAATGTAACTTTGGGAATTGACAGACCACGTACTTACAATGATCTGAATGAGGATGAAAAGAGGCGCTATGATGCAGACATTCAAGCTTCCAACATTGTGATACAAGGTTTACCCAAAGATGTACACAAGCTCATAAACTTTAACACTAAAGCCAAAGCTGTTTGGGACAATGTCAAAATGCTTCTAGCCGGTTCAGAGCTTACCAAAGAAGATCGTGAGTCTCAGTTGTACGACGAGTTTGAGCATTTCAAGATGAACCCTGGTGAAAACATCATAGATTACTATGTTAGATTTCATAAGCTCGTGAATGACATGAAGATGATCCGAATGACAATGCCTAATATCCAACTCAATTCAAAGTTTGTGAACAACATGTCACCAGAATGGAACGATTTGTCACAGCTGTGAAGCTCAACAAAGGACTCAGAAACACCAACTATGAACAACTTTATGCTTACTTACAACAACATGAGAAGCATGCTGTGTATGACCGTCAATTGAGGGACAAGCTCAATCCAACAACAACAAATGATTCTCTTGCATTCATCTCCAATGTTCAACCACTCAACCAACCTTCACTTGATCAAGTCTTTCATCATCCTACACCAGCAATACAGAACCAGTCATCCATTGGTGAATCATCCATGCACTCAACAAATGCCAAGAACACTCAACTGGACTCAAGGTACTCTCACACTAATAAGATGATTGATAATCTCTCCAACCAAGTGTCATTGCTTGTTCAACAATTCAGAGCAACACTTCCTCAAACTAACAACCAACTTAGAACGTCATCTAACCCACGTAATCTAGCTATTGTGGAAGATGGATGTGTTGTGGTTCAAGGAAGACAAAATGCCAACCAAAGGAATGGAGTCCGGGGGTATGCACATAATAGAGTTGGGAATGCTAATTAGGGACAGGGAAGACAACCCAAATGCTACAACTGTGGTGGGTTAGGTCACATTGCAAGGAACTGCACTCAACCTAAGCGTCCTCAGAACTCTGACTACTTCAAGGACAAGATGTTGCTAATGCAAGTACAGGAGAATGGAGTGGCATTGGATGAGGAGCAACTGTTGTTCCTGGCAGGTGATGAAGGGAACACATTTGATGCCGATGTAGATGATCAACCAGTTCAGGATTTAGATCTTAATGATCCAAACATCTTCCAGGCAGAAGATTGNCAAGGACAAGATGTTGCTAATGCAAGTACAGGAGAATGGAGTGGCATTGGATGAGGAGCAACTGTTGTTCCTGGCAGGTGATGAAGGGAACACATTTGATGCCGATGTAGATGATCAACCAGTTCAGGATTTAGATCTTAATGATCCAAACATCTTCCAGGCAGAAGATTGAATTGCCTACGACTCTGATGTTGATGATGAACCAACTGCACAAACCATCTTCATGGCCAATTTGTCTTCTGCAGTCTCATCACCACAACAATCTGGTCCCTCCAACTCATCCGTCATATCTGAGGTACTAAAGTTATATGATACATGCACAAGGATTGATGAACCGAAGATTCCCAATGAAGTACATCAGACTAATGTTGCCAAGTCATATGATGTTGAATTGGAAAACATCAATGTTATCCCAATTGAGCAACATGTGGATGACAACAAAGTGTGACAACTGGAAAATTAAGGAGCCGTTTTAGAATACCACATTGCTTTAAAATTTAAAACTATGTTAATTATGTGAGAATTTCTCTTGGAATTTTGTTGAATGATTTGAGATATGGAATTTTGATTTGGTTTGTCGTATTATTGGATGTATTCTATGGCGTTAGTTAGGCACTACTGTGACTTTGGCACTAGGAAAACCTAATAAGTCGAGATTTAATGAGAAACAATGACGTTTTATTTTATAAACGTGTTTATTATCAAAATTAATAGAAAAACATATTTAAAGTGATCGGTGACGTGTACGAGTGTCGTTGGTGACGTTTATTATTTATCGTGATTTATTTTATATGTTTTCGGGAAAGTTAAGTAAATATTGCACCGATAGTCCTTGTTTTGAGCCCTTGGGAGGAAGTAAGAGAACTTGAGGGACCATTTAGCAAATTTCGGTTTATATACCTAACCCTACACCCTCCCTCCTCATTTTTCATCTTCTCTAAAACATATACTCCCTCCTTTCACAAAACCCTAGCCGCCCCTTTTACCTCGTCGGCACCACCTCACCGCCGACCACCCAAGCACACCGCCACCACCAAAACACTCACCACCACCTCCTCTTTCGTTCTTGGTACCACACGCGCCGAGAAAACCACTCACACCCTTCTTCTTTTGTTGTTTCCATCGCTATACGCACCACCACTACCATTTTCTTGATTTTCTGAAGTTTTGAAGGTGAGACACGCGTGTCACGCGTCGAGTTTGACTAGCCGAGTCAACTCGGTTATGTTCTTGATCTTTGGGATTGAAATCGAAATGGGTTTTTAAAGGTTTTGATAAAAAGATTAAAAGGGTATCCGTGTTGTGTCGAATTCGTGAAGGGTTTTGATAGTTTTGATGTTGTTATGTTTCGGTTCGAGTGGTTATGCTCGTGGGTTAAAGCCGCGAACCCCTTGGGTCCGAATGATTTGAGGTTGTGTTGATATATGGCTTGGTCGAGCTAAGCCGTGACCCCGTGGGTCTACTCGGTTTGTTGTGGCTTGAAGGAAAAATAGCCGAGACCCTTCGGTCTCGTGCTTGTCGATTATGGTTGGGCCTGAGAGCTAGCCGAGACCCTTTTGGGTCCGGCGTAGTTTTGTTATAATAATTGTTGTTATTGTTGTCATACTTGTTGTTGTTACTTGTTGTTATTGTTGGTGTAATCGGCCGAAGGAGTGGAAAGGGAAGCCGAGGCCATGAGGTCTCGGCGAGGTTATATTTGGTTGGTAAAGTATTAAGGGGAGTCGAGACCGTTTGGGGTCTCGACCACATTGTAGTTTGACGAAGAGGTATATTGGGAATGGTTGTGACATGATTTAGATTGACGGAGATAGGATTAGACGAGAGCTGTAGTTGGCCTCGATTTGTTGAAGTTGCTAAAGAGGTTGTGGTTATGGATTGGTCGACGTGTAGTCGAATGTAGTTTATTGATTATGACAATATTGATACTTATTATGACTTGTGCGAAGTCGAGGTCGTCTTGACTTAATAGTCAACGGTCGGCTTCGACAAACGCCGTGACATTTGGACTTAGTTAATAAGCCGGGACGTGATTACTCGGACTTGTGACTCGAACATATCTAATAACTCGCTAACTATAAATAAAAACCGCTAACTAACTTATATATCGATATAAATATGTATATATACGAAAGTATATATATATATAAGTATATAATAAATAAGTGGTGCGATAATTAATAAAGAAGACGATAAATGTTAACTATTAACTTAGAGTAATATTTATCGGTACTTTATTAAATATAGAAACGTAATGGTTTTCAAGTTAAATAAGATGTTTTATTTATAAAAAATCGAAAAAGGTTTTTAAAGCGCAAACATTAAATGTGACGAGATATTAAATGTTCGAGGGCACGAAAAACTAAGATTTGTTATTAATGCCAATCATTGTAAAATTAATTTCTAGTCACGGATAACGGACGTTAATAAATCCGACTTAGTTAACTAACGAACTTATTTAGTTGACGAACCAAATAAGATCTTGTTAGGTATCTCGGGAGGATTTATTGGTGAATAACTTATCCTACGACGCCTTAGGTCGTGGTATAGTTTTAAAGGGGATAAGTACGATGGATAATTGTTAAGTTTATCGAGTTGACGAACCTGATAAGCTTCGACAATCTATTTGGGATGACTTATTTACTAAGAAACTTAACACGTAGATCGAGTGCATGATTGATTGAGTTCTTTCGAGTGTGAGTTCACTTGAGTTGTGTTGAGTCGACACTACACGCACGGATACCAAACATTAAAACGGATATGAAATGAGTCTTTAAAAATAGAAATGGAATGCGTTTGGGATTGGGAATCATTCATTTGAAGCATATATATACTAATGTGTATTGATAATATTAGGTAGTGCCGAGTCAGTAGTCGCTGTTGCCCGATAGTTGATAGCTCGTTTGCTTCTGTTGTTTCTTTTGCTGTTTGCTGGACTTGAGGTGAGTTTATAGCCCCGTTTTTACTGCTATTTTACCGTTTTGAGCATTGGGGTGAGAAACATGCAAAACTGTTTTATGTGGACCTTTTTACTATGTTTTTGGTTGAAACTGCTATTTATATTTCCTGGCTAAGTGTGTGTTGAGCATGTCGCAATTGTGCGAGCGTTTATTATTATATTAATTGGGCGAGCGTTTGAGTAGCATGTCGCCATTGGGCGAGCCTCATTCTAGCATGTCGCCAGGGTATGTGATTATGTGATTTGGCTATAGTGTGCACCTATAGGGGTATGTATGTGGTATGACGCGTGACTTAGTCCAGGTTATCAAGTATTTGAATGATGGTCCACTGGTATATTTTTCGTGTCCAAACCTATAAACTCACCAGCATTAGCTGACGTTAGCATGTTTTCTCAGGTGATTAGTTTGATGGTATTGGATTGGTATTTGGAAGGGCTTGGCAGTACGAGGCATGGTTGAAGGATCGCAGTGAACTCTGATAATAAAATTGGGACCTATCTTTTATTTTCTTAATGGGCCGTACTTTGGATATTTGGATTAATGTAAACTTATTTAACTTGATGTTATCGATCTTTGAATGGAAAGTTGCTTATATCGTTCTATATGCTTGCTTATGTATACCAATCCTAGTAGCTTCCCGAAAGCTTGATAATTCTTCCGCTGCACCAAATTTTGGGGGTGTTACAGATTGGTATCAGAGCCAAGGTTATAGAGAACTATGTAATTTTTCAAAAAACCTAAACTATAACCATTTTGATAAAACCGATCCTCGACCAACGTATGCCGCCTGCCAAGCCGAAGTCTTTGCTTAAGTTGGAAATGAGATATGTATATGATGCAATTATGGTTTGGAAGTTAAATGCGGGAAACTAGTGTTGCGTTAGGACTTCACTCTTTCCTTTGCAAGTTTATTTGATTTTGGCGTTATGATTGTCATGATTGGTTATGTGAACGTGTGATTATTTTATTGAATTGATATTTTGGTTAAGTGGATTTTGGTTTAACATGTTTTAGTAATGCGGTATTATTGCAAATTTTAATTGGAATATTATTGATGAGTGCGCTTGGTATGAAATGATTTTGAGATTAGAATATTACGAAACTGAGGTTTTATTATTTTGAAATACTTATACCTAACCTACGCCGTTGTCACAGAAGATACCTTCGCGAGCTATTGATGTGACTGAGAGCATCCTTGCTGGCGCAGCTCGACCAGCACGGACTCATATCACTCCGGATCAGAGTGATCCATATATGACCGTTCGGCATTCAGCCATTGTTCCAGCATCATCGGCCACCTCTGGGCCATATGCTTCATCCAGTTCTCAGTTACCATCATCGATTACTAATCGCCCTAGTTCATCGCAACAGTTGACACTGCATCAGGTACTGGCCCGAGCGCGGACACCCCGTCTAACTCATCGGACCACTGCCCGTATGTCAGTATGTTCTCCATCATCACCTATACACCTTCCTGCTCACTCTCTTCTGTCATCATCACCTTCATCACCATGTCTCCAGAGAGCTAGATCACCGACCTTATCATCTCAGAGTTCACCTGCACAGGGACGATGATTACCAAACTCATACTCTGAAGGCGAGGATGAGGAGGAGTATGAGGACGAGGAGGCATATCCTCTAGAGGAGGAGGAGGAGGACATTCCTGATGAGGCTATCCAGCCGATTCAGAGTCCTGCTCACTCAGCTCCGTCAGTAGGACTAGATTCACCACCGCATTCAACAGAGCCCGACTTCCCAGGTCAGCCATTTGAGATAGATTCACCACCTCTTTCACCAGGATCTGACATACCCTCAGAGGTATCTTCAGAGTCCGCCGACCTCGGTGAGATAGGGCGGATCCAGGAGCGATTGCTTGTCTAGGAGGTTAGGATCTCAGCCTTGATGAGACGAGTAGAGGGTGTGTTGGCTGCGAGTTTTGAGGATGTGAGGGGAGCCATGGGTACACTGGTTCAGAGATATCTGACTGCTAGAAAAAGCATGTCAGGACTATATGAGCAGAAGGAAGACCTTCATAGGGGCCTCTTGACCACTCAGGATGCTGACCAAACGCTTGAGCGTAAGGTTGCTGATCTAGTGCGTGATGTCTCAGGTCTGAAGGAGGTTCAAGATATTCGACGACGCGAGATATCTTCGATTTGGAGAGAGGTTGAGGGACTGCAGAGATTGGGGAGTGACCGCAGCAGAGACCGTGGCTAGGTGTAGTTAGACTCATAGCGTTGTAGTATTTCTAAACTAAGTAGTTCTCGGTTAGAAATATTAGTCATTTCGGATCATTCTAGTTGTCTTCTTTTGTTCTTATCATCGGAATCGTTAGTAACGATCATCTATCTTCCTATTGTACTTCGAAAGCAATGTATTGACATGTGACGAATAGACTATCTTGATTATCTATTTCGAGCTTGTGTTATATTGTTGTGAATTTGTGTGCATTTTGCTGTGTGATTGGTATTCATGTGATATTCGAACCGTTTGAGTCGGTCTCGAATGATGATGTATGTTGTTGGAAGTTGATGGAAATTTTGTATTGTGAAAATCCACAGAGGGCTACCCGAGCTGGGCCTGCTGTGATCAGCACTGATCGTCGAGGTCGTTGTTCGACTCGAACCACTGGACCTCAGGACACCGATCATCAGGATACCAATCACCGCGATGCTAAAATTCCCAACACTAATGAACAAGGTGACAATGGTCACGCTCCGCCGAACACATCTAATGTGGATCAAGTGTTGATCAATCAACTCGTGAATCAGCGCGTGGCTGAGTTGTTAGCGGAGTCGAATCACTCTAACACATCTGCTGGAACCCCTCCGCCGAATCGTACTCGTGGATGTACTTACAAGGAATTTAAGTTCTGTGGACCCATTGAGTATGGAGGAACCGAAGGGGTAGTCTACTTGATGAGATGGATGGAGAAAACCGAATCTGTGTTCAATGTCAGCAATTGTGATGAGGATGCTAAGGTGAAGTATGCATTGTACACTTTGAAGGATGAGGCGTTGACCTGGTGGAATAACTACCACAAGTCTGTGGGGAGTGAGGCAGCTTATGCCATGACTTGGGATCAGATCAAGGCTTTGTTGGTTAAGACTTACTGCCCGAGGAATGAGGTTAAGAAGCTTGAGATTGAGTTTTGGAACCATAAGGTGAAGGGTACTGACATGACAACTTACAATCGGAGATACCGAGAGTTGTCATTACTCTGTCCTGATATGGTTCGAACTGAGGCGCTCAAGATTGAGCGATACACTGATGGGTTACCTTTAGCCACTAAGAACGATGTGATCGCAGCTAAGCCGGCAAACCTCCATGAGGCCATCACCATAGCGCAACAGCTAATGGATTCTCTGGTTTTGGAAGGAGCAGGTAGAGAAAGGAATGAGAAGAGGAAGAGAGATGGTAATGCCAAGGATGGCAATAACCCAAACAAGCGACAAGAGGTTGCTAAGATGTATGCCATCGGGAATGGCGAGAGGAAAGGCCAGACTGAAGAAGAGCCTAAGTGTAACCGCTGCCACCGACAGCATACTGGACGATGTACTGTGATGTGCAGAAAGTGTAACAAGGTTGGGCACATAGCTAGAGACTGTAGGTCCTGTCTACTTGCTGTGACACAAACAACTCGGGGGAATGATTGGAAAGCGAATGTCACATGCTTTGGATGTGGAAAGAAGGCACACTACAAGTCGGAGTGCCGTGAGCCGTGGAACAAAGGAAACGCTGGGAATGGATGAAATCAAGGAAACCGAGGTGCGGGAGGAAATAGGCATAACCAATGGAGTCGAGGAACAGAGGGGAACCGAGGAAACCAGGGTGCCGGGAATCAGCAGTTAGAGGTGGGAGCAGCTCAGGGAAGAGTGTACGCCCTTGGGAAGGAGATCAAGGAGGATTCGAACGTAGTTACTGGTACGTTCCTTCTCAACAATCGTTATGCTTCCATACTGTTTGATACTGGTGCCGATAGGAGTTTTGTGTCCATTACGTTTATGCCTTTGCTTGAAATTTCCCCGACACCACTAGGAATCAGTTATGATGTAGAGTTAGCTAATGGGAATGTTGAAAGGATAACCACTATAGTTCGAGGTTGTACCTTGAACTTCCTAAACCATCCTTTCAATATAGATCTCTTGTCCGTAGCTTTAGGGAGTTTTGATGTCATTATCGGGATGGATTGGTTGTCGAACTATAAGGCGAATATCATCTGTGATAAGAAGATTGTGCGCGTGCCTTACGGTAGAGAAGTCCTGGACATACAAGGAGATCGAAACGACCATGGAAATCCTTCCAGGTTAAACATCATTTCTTTTACTAAGGCACAAAAGTTGATAGAAAAAGGATGTTACCTTTTCCTAGCGCAAATCTCTGGAAAGAAGGAGGATGTGAAGAAGGAGAAACGATTGGAGGATGTACTCATCGTTAGAGATTTTCCGGATGTGTTCCCAGACGACTTGCCGGGAATCCCGCCTGTTAGACAAGTTGAGTTCCGGATCGAGTTGATGCCTGGTGCTGCACCCGTAGCCCGAGCCCCCTATCGACTCGCTCCATCTGAGTTGGAAGAATTGTCAAAACAGTTAGCAGAATTGGCAGAGAAGGGATTCATTCGCCCAAGTTCGTCACCATGGGGAGCCCTAATCCTGCTTGTGAAGAAGAAAGACTGATTTTTTCGCATGTGCATCCATTATAGAGAGCTGAACAAGTTGACGGTGAAGAATAGGTACCCTCTACCCAGGATCGATGATCTCTTTGACCAGCTCCAAGGATCGAGCATTTACTCAAAGATCGATATGAGATCGGGATACAATCAGCTCAGAGTTAGAGAGGAGGACATACCAAAGACCGCCTTTAGGACTCGGTATGGTCACTATGAATTCCAGGTGATGCCGTTTGGTTTGACCAATGCTCCAGTGGTATTCATGGACCTCATGAATCGAGTATGCAAACCTTATCTGGATAAGTTTGTGATATTGTTCATAGATGACATCCTAATATATTCGAGGAGCGAGAAGGAGCACGAAGAGCACCTAAGGCTCATTTTGGAGTTGCTCAGGCAGGAGAAGCTGTACGCCAAATTCTCTAAGTGTGAATTTTGGATTCCATCAGTGTAGTTCTTGGGTCACGTGATTGATAAGGATGGAGTTCATGTGGATCCCGCCAAGATTGAGTCCATCAAGGAATGGGCCACTCCTAAGACTCCTTCAGAGGTTCGTCAATTCTTAGGTTTAGCGGGTTATTATCGGAGATTCATAGAGGGATTTTCCAAAATTGCCAAGTCGCTGACTAAGTTGACACAGAAGGACGTCAAGTATGAGTGGGGAGAGAAGGAAGAGGAAGCATTCCAGTTGTCGAGGAGAAGTTGTGTAGCGCGCCTATTCTGGCCCTACCCAAAGGAAGTGAAGATTTCGTGGTGTATTGCGATGCTTCGCACAAGGGGTTAGGAGCTGTCTGATGCAGAGGGAGAAGGTGATAGCGTATGTGTAACACCCCAACCCGAGAAGGGCTAAAGTGTAACACTATGGAGTCAAATCAGAACACAAGCGAAACGATGATACATTTCCATACAAAGTTTACAAGGGTTACAAATGAAAACTAAACAAAACAAGGTACAAGGTACAAAAGGGCAACAACAATACTAAGCCCAAAACAAAACTACTTCTAAACATTTCTAAGTCCAGCAAGTATCTAACAGGGTGAAGTCTTCTAAGCCCAAAAGCAAAACCTTCGTCCATAACCCAGCTTCCTACTAAACATGCCGCATGAGAAAAGAAATGCGGCTGAGCTTACAAAGCTCAGTGAACAGATATGAAGATAACAAGCACATCAAGTGATAAGATAAGAGAATACGAGATGAATTTACATATGGTATCATGAGGTATATCAAAAGATTATCAAGGTTAAGTATGAAAAGTCATCAAGGTTAAGTATCAAGGATTAACAAGTTTCAAGGGTCGTCAAATGTAATATCAAGAATTAACAAGTTTCAAGGCTTTCAGTATTTAACCCCCAGGCCAAGCAAGTATCCAAGTAACAAGTAGTCCAAGATTGGAGTGATCAACTCCCAAGCTGTGAGGGGTTGCAATGCACGCAAGCCCAGTCACCAAGTAGATATATAATGTAGTCCAAGTCATAATCATAATGGCCGTAGCCCAAGAAAGTATCAAGTCAAGACAAATCTAGGATGCATCCATACGCCCCTGTAAACAAGTCATAATCATAGCTGTAGTAGATAATCAAGTAGGGACGGTGTGGTACATCTCTCCAACCACACTAGAGTACATAACATTGGTGCATCAATGCTATGGTTGTGACTACTCCACAACAAGTAGCACCTGGGTACAAATACTGAAGGGTCAAGTGGTCAAGGTTCAATATCAAGTACAAGTGTCAAGTCAAAATCAAGGTTCAAGTTAAAGGTTTAATATCAATTGTCAAGGTCAAAGGTCAATATCAAGGATCAATATCAAGGAATCAATATCAAGGGATCAACCAAGGATGTAATATCAAACGGGTCAAAATGGAGAGGTCAAAGCTAAGGTTCCAGTCCACAGGGTTCATTATTCCAAATTCCAAAGTCCCATAGTTCGTGATCAAAAAGGTCATAATGAGAGTTTAAAACAAAAGATCAATTTAGTAGGTTCCCATCACTTGTTTAAAAAGGTTCGTAGTACAATCCCATTTAAAAAGGTTTATAACAAAGGTTCATTTAGAAAAGATCTTCCAAAAGATGGCATTCATAAAAATGATCTTTAATAACGGTTTGCATAAAATGTTCTTTAAAAGTGGTCTTTATGAATTTATAAAAATCCCATCGATAAGTGATCTTAAATCATATTAAAAGTGCCGTTATAAGATAGTTTCTCCTTTAATGTTTCCATATCATAATTAAGAAAAGAAAATTTCACCTCCCATTATATTATCGCAAAAGAACAATCAAAGCCTCACAAGGGTTTCACCTCCCGTTACAATATCTCAAGAGTATCCAAAGTCTCACAAAGGTTTAAAGGTTAAGGTCACAAGAGGTTATCGAGCGGGTCATAAGAGTTCAAACGAATAACAATAGGATCACAAATACCGGTGAAACACATCAATCATAGAGCCAAGTACGAAGGATCATAATCAAGATCAAACGGAATCATAATACGATAACAAATCAAAGACAAAGTCAAGAGAGAGGAAGTGTGCACTCTTACTGAAAGAGTATGGAATATCTGTACCTTTGCCGAGTCAAAACAAACCGAGATCAAACGAAAGGAGAACGGTCATCCCCGCTTCACCAAACCTAGAAGCAGAATATATTCGAATCAAGAAGAGTTCCAATCACGTAAGTTACCTCTTTTAGTTATCTTTTCATTTTTAGCAGCTTTCTATTTTAGGTAACTTTCCATATTTAGTAACTTTCCACTTTAAGTAGTTTAAGCATTTTAGAAGACTTTCTATTTTTAGTAAGTTTCCTTATTTAGAAAGTTTCCAATTTTAGAAGGTTTCCATCAATAGTACTTTCCATAAATAGCAGTTTTCCATAATTAGCAGATTTCCAAAATTAGCAAGTTTTCGCATATTAACATATTCATATAAGTTAGTTTTATCATTTTACCAAGTTCCATAGCCTCATGTATTAAGGATTTCATTTTATACGCGTTTTCTGAAATTAGGGTTTCGTAATGTCACTTAATATATTTTAGGGTTAAAAGTGTCAATATAACAAGTTAAGAGTCACAAGTGATAATATTCACATATAACACATAAACATAAGTCAAGAATGCCAAATATGTCAATTTTACACTTTACCCCCTTTAGTTTCCAAAGTTACATATTAATCCTTTAATTTATCCATTTTCCATATTTGAACCGTTAACTAACATAATTAACACATAAGTCACATAACTTTACAAAAATGTCATAAACAGCCCCTACATCATTTTTAGGTTGAAACATGCATATCCTATCCATATTTACATTTTTAGTCCCTCTAGTTACAATATTTACAATTTAAACCTTTTAATTATCTAATTAACACATCAACCACATAATTAACCAAATAACCACATAAGTCCACCAAGTATCACAAAATTACAATTTCAGTCCCTCCATATTAATTTAAGCCGAGATTTACATATATACATAAATAGCCCTTAAGTTTTCTTAATTAAAAAAATAACCTTTAACTTATAAAACAATTATCATAAATCATCCAAAAACCCTAACAACCACATAATCATTACTAACATTTAATTCAACCTTAAAACACATTAATTTATCAGATTCAACATCAAAACCCTAACCCTATATTCGTACGCCTCATATTTTAATTATTAAAATTTAATCAAAATAAAATAAATCAAAACGAATTCTCTAGGATTCAAAAAAATGTATACCCATTTTATTTAGGTCATATATGTGTTATAACATGCCACAAAAATCAGATTTAGCCACCATAAAATCATATAGGCCGATTGTATAATTAACATGTTTTTAGGGTTTTTAATTTGATTAATTCCATGCGACCTTTTTAGCACGCATGGATCGAACCCAACATTTTATATGGATCATATATGATGTAAAGAGAGTCACAAAAATATCAGATTAATTTTAGAACAAAATGATTTCGCGTGGGAAATTATTACCTCTCGGCTAGAATAAAATTCAAACAAAATCAAAACCCTATGAACCAAGCTTCTATAATTCGAAACCCTATTTTTCTTGCCTTCTTCTACCTTCAATGGAACCAGGAAAATGCCAAGAACCTTGGAAAAATTGTGGTAGTCGATTTGGGATTTTTGTTTTTCTCGGCTAGGGATTTTAGAGAGAAAATGGTATTCTTTTGATTTGATTTGGTAAATAAATGATTTGTGGAGATATATTCTGGTTTAGGGCCGAGATTTAAGGGGGTTACAACATCAAAATTAATTTGATTTGATCTCCTTGATTTTATTGCCCAATTTCCTTAATTAAAACCTTATATTAAAATATTAATTGTATTGTACAATTTATAAAATAATTTTTGGACTTCTTGTGTCTTTTGTGTCATGTATAGATATGCTTAGAAAATTAATTTGCCAAATTTTATAATCACAAAAATAATATAGATCATTTGTATCATTTATATAATTATTTAGGGTTTACTTGACATTATTTAAGCTTTATTGAAAATTTTAAATTCTTAGGGCATTTTGGTCATTTAAGCACGTTATGAAAATGTGGGTTTTACAACTATCTCCCACTCAAAAGAATTTTCGTCCTCGAAAATGCAAAAGGTAAGGTGGCGAAAGAAAACGAAGGTACGCCAACTATGAACAAGAAAAAGGAGTAGTTAAACTCGCACAAATTCAGACTTAAAGAATTTCAGCAATAGAAAGATCTTGTTTCTCAAGACTTGATCTAAACGATTCGAAGATAGTTCCGGTTTCCCCAAAGAAGGCACATCACACAAAATTCACATCAAAAGAGTCACATACCGAACGTAACAGATGACAATCGTATTCCCTCAAAAGATATTCACAGGAAAAACATAGGACTGGGTGGATATTTCATCCGCAGACAAGGAATTGAACTGATCAGATGAGAATGTAANAGAAGGCACATCACACAAAATTCACATCAAAAGAGTCACATACCGAACGTAACAGATGACAATCGTATTCCCTCAAAAGATATTCACAGGAAAAACATAGGACTGGGTGGATATTTCATCCGCAGACAAGGAATTGAACTGATCAGATGAGAATGTAACGAACGATAGCATCATGAAGGTGGCAAATAAAAGTTTAATTCTTCAGATTTACAAACAGTTTCGTCATCAAAACAACCTTCCAAAGGTATTTTCGTAAACCGACAGATCTTGATTCTCAGAATCCAAAACTTCATATTTTAACACATAACAGGTCACCATGAAACGAATTCATCGAACGTGAGGAGCGATACATAGTAAAGCATAGGTGTGGCTCGAATCAATTTCATATAGATAGAAGATAAGTTGACCGATAACATTAAATGGCAGGGAGCTCTACAACGGAACTTAGGTTTTTCAAAACATAGAAGTCAAACAATAGCGTGACGCGTATCCAAACGTATCAAAACGTACGGTGATAAGGCAGATCAAACGTACCGATCAAAAGAATCCTAAGGTCTCACTATTCGCAGATCGTCGCAAACGAAACAAAAATCTAAGTCTCCACTAAGGCACTTCTCAAGACATCCTATGAACACAACAAGTGCACGTTATATGATGTAAGTATTATCACGCTGCCCAGACGTCATAATACTAGCATCATATAAATATGCCCTCATGATGGTCATACTTTGTCTCAATCCGTGAAACAATCTACAAGTCCACCTAGCAGTCCAAACTAACTCCTGGGTTAGCCCTTTTCAAAGATCAATAACAAAATGATGTCGACAGAACAAACGAAGCTCGAAAAGACGTAACAAAATCAAACAATCATCATCAGAAAGAAACATGTCGCTAAGGCATCAATTCCTCCATCACAAGGTTCGTTTCAAGAATTTGTCTCTTTAGAATCTTCTTATGTCCGAGTTGTCAGTCTTCATCCATCTTCCTATCTGAGAGTGAAACGAAATCACTATCTTGAGTTTGGTTCCTCAAGCCTTCTGCAGTTCCTTCTTGGAATGTGACTGAGTAATGTGAATCTCTGGTACGGTCTTCAATCTCCTCATCATCCAGTCTGCTTCCACTCTCAATTCATCTTAGTACAACCAAGATGAATAGGGAAGTGAGACTGTATGTTCTTCATCAGCTCCAGGTTCACCATCTTGACCAGGTTCCTGCGTCCTGCTCGTACACTCTTCCTCCTTGTGAGGAAAGTCACCAATTCTTCAGGGCAGTCACCGTTGTTTGTCATCTTCCGGTTCTATCTAACTCCATCCTCTGGTGGGAAACTTGGTGGTTCAACAAGAATCATATCCGAAATTTCAGGGTGCCAAAAATAATTCACACAATAATGTTCATTCCTCGGTGAACACAATAGGTGCAAGAGAATTTCATAACCGCGAAAGTAACGTACGAGCCTCTAGAGAAAATAATGATAGCAAAAGTTCAATGATAGGAAATCATGGTAGAGGATTTTCAAATAGTTCAAAACATCAAAGTGAGACATAGTAGAACAATCGTCAGCATCTCGAATGCTTAAGCAATCAAAACTCATATCAGGATCAAATCAAAGTTGACTCTCCAAGGAAAGACAGGTCAACCTAGCAGACCTTTATCGTTCAAAGTGAAAGGAAATACTCTTATACTCGTGGTTAAACACCACCCGACTTCTTAGAGATGGAAGAGATGAGTAAAACAAAATCAAATAATGTCAGAATACTTACAGAGGATTTATCAAAAGCAAGATACGAACATAGAGTGCATCAAACGCGTCATCGCCATGTAGATTCTCAGAATGCCCAAAGAGATGTCAAAAGGATTAACAACTAGATCAGGGATCGAAGATAAAATCAAAATATCGTTATGCATTACCATGCAATCTTTAATGCCTTCAAACTTACTAGTGGTAAACTTAGGTGGTGCAAAATCTCTAACTCCAAAAGGATGATTCCAAAAAGGCATAGCTAAA
>LBNU01026395.1:25957-37705 GCA_014162995.1 Artemisia annua | reverse complement strand
ATATAAAATATCAAACAAGACGGCTAGTCAAGGGTGATAAGAGGTCGTTAAGAATCACAAATCAACCTTTTGTGAAAAAGGTTAACGCGTAAATCTTACGAATTCGATATTTTGATGAAAACCGGGCAAGTGATCACCCGGGTCGTGTCCCAACGAGGTGTGAATCGAGGATTTCGTTTTGGTTCGTTATTAAAATGCTTGAATAAATGGATTTTTGTTTTTAACTATTAAATTAAAGAAAACTACAAATAACGTACGAGAAAGTAAATAAACGCAACTAGAACACAAAATCAAATAAGAAATGAAAAATAAAACTTAAAAACTACTTAAAATGCTAATAAAATGCAAAACGAAACTTAAAATTACCTAAAACGCAACTAAAGAGAAAAACGGGCCGTAACCGGGCTCGTTACAGACCCAAAACGTAAAAATTTTGCAACATTTTTTTTTTGGTTTTTATGAAAAACTTAAAAAACAAAGTTTTTGATAATGTTAAATCAACAAACTTTTGTGAAAACTTATTTTGTGAAACATAAAATTAAGCCAGAAAAGGGCTTATAAGCTCGACAGTTGCTTAATCCTAAAAAAAATCAAATGAGCTTAACTGAGCTTAACTGTTTGGTTTAATAAGCTCACAAATGCTACCTTAATATCCTAATAAGCTAAGAGGAACTGAAAACTAAACCTAAATAGTACATTTAAACTGATTATAAGCAATGCAATCAACACTTAAGCACAAATTTGCAAGTAAGCTACACTAACCAAACAGTACCCAAACAGTTCAAAGGGGCAACTTTAAGCCTCAAAATAAGCTAGTAGAGAATAAGCCAAACCCCTAAAAGCTAAAAACATGTAAAGATCATGCAGCAAAGAACTTGTAAACTGAAAATGGGACAGAAATGAGCTTGTTCAGAGGCTTAAATGGGAGCTTGTTAGATGGTAGTTAGGACAGGACAAAAAATATGCATGCCTAATCCAATGATTACGGTCCATCATAAGCCAACTGTGGAAAACTAGAAGAGGGGGGGGGGGGGGAATAGTTAGGGGAGANTTATGAAAACAACATATAATCAATATGATCAATTATATATGTGTGCTTTTGGATTTGTTTTCAAAACTTAGTTTTATGAATAGAGATTTGGTTGATCTTTATGTGAATATGTTTTCCTTTTAAAATCTTAAAACGTTTTGTATCAGATTATCGATTAAGTTAATTCAACATGAGAAGTGTGAATAATACATCTACGTCCATTAGACCATATCATATAATTATACATCCTATCACAATATTAACTTCTATCTACAACACGATCAACATCACAACAATATAAGCAACAACTAAAACACATAGGCAAGGATAGATATAAAGCGATAAATGCAAGAATAAATGAAAAGAGATAAAAGAAAGGAAATGCAAACCGGACACGAAGATTTATAGTGGTTCGGCTACAAGGACACCTTCCTTACCTTACTCTACTCCCCGAGTCACCTACTCGAGAGTTCACAACACTACTCAACAAGATCCCTTTTGGCGGAGAAAACCGTACACGCTTTCGATCACTACACAACTTCTACACACGACTTCTTCACACCACTACTTCTTCGCAACTACACTACTTCTTCACACCACTACTTCTCCAGCTGATGTACAGAAGAAGTGTGATGATGAAGGAGTGTTGATGTACTGAAGAAATGGTATGATGAAGAAGTGTGGAGAAGAATCAGTGGATAACTAAGTGATGTTTCATTCTAGTAGAACTAGATGAATAATGTATATGAATGTATTGAATAAAGATGTTGAAGTGTAGTTATGATTGATTTTATATTATGAAGAAACTGAACTACTATTCTTCATTAGAAGAGAACGTGAAACTCACGTGAAGGATTGAATCACTTGAAATAAAAGTTTATAATCTTATGATCAAAGGATTTAGAAGGATGTTTAGAAAGGATTGGGACTGAAATTTTTTGTGTAAAAAGGTTAGAAAAATACCAGAAATGAACCAGTATTTATAGGCAAACGTTTCTGACAACAGGAGCGTGCCGGCCCCCTTAAATGGTGGTCGGCCCTCTTAAAATTAAGGGGGCCACCCTATAATTAAGGGGGCCGCCCTCCTGAAACAGCTAGATTTCTTGTCTTTTACTGGGGAATGTTTATCTAGTGAAATTTTAACTGTTTTTGGCCAAAAATTTGAATTCATATATTTATTATGAATTAAACATTTTCCTTTATATACCAAAAATGTTTTGTAAAAGATATAAAATATTTTTAACATTCATAAAAATTGTAGTGACTAAATAAAAGTTCCTTTGATCATAAAATGCATTAGGCATTTGTTTATTCATACCTTAAGTGATTGTTGAAGCATACTCGAGACGTTGAGATGTCGAGAGATGTTGACGTATGAATGCATAGATGATTTGTGATCACAAGTAACTTAAGCACTTTACGTTATGTGTTGTAACTTACATCTTTGTCATCATCAAAACATGAAGAGGATGTTTAGATTAAATATCGTAATATTTATGCCAACAATCTCCCCCTTTTTGATGATGACAAACTATGTAAACTGTAACTCATAGTAAAATGTATAAGTTACTTGTTTACACTTCTTCTCCCCCTTTTGTTTAAACAAAAAGGTGGACTCCTAGTCGAGACTTCTACTACACTTCAATTCTTATAAGAAAGAGGCGAGCTTGCATCATCGTAAGTGAAGCCTTGAACTTATCAAACCCCAAAACATTGACATCCTTTGAACTTGACTCTAGTGGATCCATGGATCAAATAAATTGCAAACTCTTAACCTACATCAAGATTTAGTTTCGTGCAACAAAAAAAGTAGATAGGGTTGAAATACACATATCAAAATGTGTAGATGTCATTAATGGTTAGAAATATAATGACTTGTACATTTGCCAATGTTACCCCTTGGTGTATGCTCCCCTTTGGTGTATGCTCCCCCTTATTTGAGGCACCAAGAAATCAAGTAACAGAAGAGTGCTACAAGGCAAAGTTAGTTGAAAAAGAATGCACATATACATAATGATGATGATAGATATATGCATGACACTTATTGGGGAACAAGATATGGATGTCAAAGGTATATGGACTAAAAAATATGACTCATGCAATTATTGTTTTTCTAGCTCAATTAGAGTGAAGATGAGAATGGTACGTTCTTTTAAGAACGTAGAAGAATGAGGAAGGATGAGCATGAATGGAATGGGAAGGTGATGGCACAAGGTTGACAAATATATTGTTTGACAAAGGTGGATGACTG
Organism: Artemisia annua; assembly: GCA_014162995.1. Lineage (NCBI taxonomy): Eukaryota > Viridiplantae > Streptophyta > Magnoliopsida > Asterales > Asteraceae > Artemisia > Artemisia annua. The sequence goes on along the minus strand of LBNU01026395.1, from coordinate 34,424 downwards.
GGAATTGATTTTTTTTAGGTGTTTTGTTGGTTGACGACCAAAGGTGGATATGTGAAATGAGGTGGTTGAGTGAGGGTAAGGTTGTTGGATTAATGGAGGTATATTTTTGGGTTCATGGATGTTGGAGAGTTTGGTGGTGGAGAGTTTGGAGGTGGAGAGTTTGGAGCAGAGGAGGTTGATTGAGGATTAGAGTGTTGTGCTAGTGGAGGTGTTGGATGAGATCTAGTGAGAAGGTGCTCAATCCAAGAGAAATGCTCATTTAAGGCAATGGTTTGTTTTTGGAGAAAGATACAACAAGGACAATTGTTGATATGTTTTTCAACTTGATTCAAGTTGTGGGGTGATGAAGGTGAGCTAGAAGGGGATTGATCCAAGTTGCGTTAAGCAAGGTGTAAAGCAAGAAGAGCACTTAGCTCATGGGCTTCTTTAAGTTCTTCAATGAACTTCAAGTGATCAAAAGTAGGTGATGATGGTGGAGTGTGGTTTTTATTTGGAATGGATGTTTGGACATGCAACATATGAGTAGCATGTGAGTTGGTAGGAAGTGGTGGTGATACTTTTGGTGGTGGAAACATTTGTGAGTTTAGGTGGTCATTGATGGATGAGGATGAAGGTATGGAAGAAGAGGATGTTCCACGAGTGGAGGGTGTTTTTGGATGGTGCATTTGGTGCACTAGGAGATGAGCATTGAGGTTGAGGTGATGGGGTTGTGTTGTCATCTTTGGTTAAGTCAATGAAGAGTTGTTTAGGAGTGATGATGAGGATCTTTGTTTCTTTTATGTTTTGGAAATGGAAGTTTTTGGTGAATCCATGGTGGATTATGGTGATGTGTGTTGGAGGTGAAGGGTGAGATGAAGGTGTATTTTTGGGAGCAAGGATGAAGGTGTATTTGGGTGATGAGATGGATGGTTGGTTATTATGATGTGGTTTGTGAAAGGGTTCATTTGAGTGAACATGAGGTTTGTGTATCATGAAGTATGGTTTGACTTTCATGGGTTAAGTTGTAGTGGTGATGACACTCTTTGTAGAGTGTACGGAATGGTTACATTGTTGAATCTTTTAGTGAGGATGACTAGATGAAGTTATTGGTGAGGATGTGAAATGAGTATCAAGTGGTTTGATTGGTGAGAGTGGAAGAGCGATGTTCATGGAAGGAATGACTTGGTTTTTCATTTCACTTTGGTGGTTTGAGTTTGTAAAGGTTATGAGGTTTGAGTGTGTTTTCCCTTCCCATTAAATTCGTGCTCATTCGGACATAAAGTGTAACATGAATAGGGGAGTGAGTATGCATGGAGACTCTAGGACACCTAAGGTTCTCATGAAATGAGGGTATAAATTTTAAGGACAAGAAAAATATCCTTGGATGGATGAGACATATAGAATTAAGCATGTAAAAGCTTTTAAGCATGTATTATATAGATATCTTAAAGTATATCATATTAAAATAGTTAGAGAAAGATAGAAACTATTATAATAAACATGCATTCAACAACCAAGCAAATAATTACAAAGGCATATAATCACATCACATAGGAGCAAGTAAACATCTTGAAATTTCATATATGCGAGATGCCATAAATTTAGGAATGAAAGATTATAGTGAAAACAAAGTTCATNGCATGTATTATATAGATATCTTAAAGTATATCATATTAAAATAGTTAGAGAAAGATAGAAACTATTATAATAAACATGCATTCAACAACCAAGCAAATAATTAAAAAGGCATATAATCACATCACATAGGAGCAAGTAAACATCTTGAAATTTCATATATGCGAGATGCCATAAATTTAGGAATGAAAGATTATAGTGAAAACAAAGTTCATAAATGTAAACTAGCGTTAGTTATATTTAGGAAAAACAATTTAATCAAGTTGGAGAATGAGTATGAGACTATTACTAGTGGTGCTCAATTCAGGCTAAACACGACCACTTTTACGGGTTACACATACCCAACTTCTCACATAGAAGCAATTCAACCGTTAGGTTAAATTGAATTTCTAGTCAATAGATTCTCCAGTAGTCATTCTCTATTTAGAAGAAATTGAGTTCCTAAATTTACCTAACGAAGGGTACCAAATATGAAGTTTGCTTGGTTCACTAATACTTGGCTTAAGTGACTCAAACATCATGTTTTTATGATGGTAAATCTAGATGGTATATTTTACTCACGATCCCAATAGAGATGTGTTGAATGTTTTGATAAGAGTAAGCAAAATGTTTTAATCTTTTGTTCATGATTTACCAGTTGTTTGGTTTTGATGGCATATTACTTGATTTAATAAATGTGCTTAATTTAAGAATGCTCCTTAGCATATCTTGTGAAATGAATCTCATTAAGATTATTTATCTTAAATGAGTTTGTGATTCTCAAATGATATTAAAACGATACATTTTTATCTTGTTAAACAAATAAGATTTTCTATGATTTTTGCCAAAGTTATATACCATAATTTGACAAGTATTTGAATAAATGAATTTTACTTGCTTATGTATTGTTACAAGTTATTTTTATTTACTTGTTTTATTTATTTATTTATCTATTTATTTATTTATTTTTATTTTTTTTAATTCCAATAACTTATATTTTTTCAAAAAGAAATGTGTAGTGTATTATCTTGTAACACAACCATTCATGCTACGAAGAAAATAAAATGCATAAAGTATATAGTGTATATTATTCTTAAATGTGTATTTTAGCTTGGAGTGATGATTTTAAGTAGTGTGAGCAAAGTTCACATATGTTGTTAGTTTGCTCATGTTTGGTTTTTCGGATATGAAACATTTATCTATTGCATTGCAATGTAAATTGCTTGAATATTTCGGACGAAACATCCAAGTCGTCAATCCTACTTCATTGTATGTTTTATGCATGTATTAAACATGTTACTCTAATATTTGGAACACAACTATTGGACAAGTATACTCAATATGACATTATCAACACAAGTGTGAGTTATGATCCAATGCATATTATTTTCATCTACAAAGGATGTAAATATTTTCATATCAATCTAGTGTGATTGAGTATGTAGATTCAAGACTATATCTTTTGTTGTAATTTGATATAATCTTGAAACTAAACAAACAACAATCCAATTTCTTGTCCACACATAAAAACATGTCAATTAGATTTGATAAATATATCGACCATAATTTGAATAATAAATTGATATAATATCAAGATCTTTCTTGACCCTCACGAACACTCATTTAAAATAAATAGACATTTTGATAGTGTGTTCCATTAATTCTAAGATTATTTATGAGTGAGGTTAGGGAATGATTGAAAGTTGACTTTTTACTTTTCGATTGTTATATGTTTTGTTTATGTGAAATACTATTCATTGTTACGTATAATGAGCACACTTAGATTTTGAAAATACTTTTTCTTTTATATAACTACTAATGTTTTAAAATGATCCAATTACTGTTGTTTAAACAACCTGAGGTAAAACAAGGTAATTTGTTAAAAATATTTAAGTATGTTGTTGAGAATAGATTAAATTGTTTGAAATATTTAGGTGACTAGATTTAACTCATTTACAAGATGTTTGAGTAACATTAATCCATCTATACCTATATGCAATGCAAGCATAATATAGCAACCCTAACGCAAGAAAACTAGCATAAGATCTAGTCAAGTATAAACCGGAAAACTAGCTATAAACTAATAGGGCACATATGCTTAGATATACAATTAGCTAAAATTCAAATAGCACCAATCATCTAATGTACTCTATTAACAAATTAAGACAAAATGAAGTTCACATAATCATATAGCATAACACATAAAAGCACTTGTCGTCATTTTGTGTATTATATACAATAATGTTTACATAGCTCGATTTTATTTGAAAAGAAAATAGTTTCCTCCCCAATTTAAAGATCAATATTTTAAAAATATGAATACTTAAATTTTCAAAGATACACAAACTAGGAATGCCCGAATTGAAGGAAAAGGTAAAATACAAGTTTTATGTTAAAACGAGACACAAATTTTTGACCACCGTGTAGTATTTTGTCTTTCTGATAAATTTAACTTTGAAATGATTATTTTTAAGTATTTTTAAATGAAAGTAGACTCAATTACCTTTAAAACGCCGGGTGGCACGACTTCTACGGAGTTACGGTTAATTTTATATGATTTTTCAAAGTTTCTGAAAAACTGGCGAACACACTGGTGGACCCCTTAAATATTTAAGAGGACCGCCTAGTATTTAAAGGGGCCGCCCAGACAATTAAAGGGGCCGCCCATCTGGTACTCAAAAATGCATTTTTTGTTAAAAATTATTTTCTAACTTTGCGAAAATGTGTGAAACTTTCTGAATTTAATACCGAACATATAACACTTATTTTAAGCATAATTTTATTTCGAGCTAGTATAATTAGTGTATATAACATCAAAACTAATACAAGTTAATCAACAAAACACTTTTCATATTTAATCCTCCTTAATAGGTAATTTGATACATGGATCGTACTCAATTTTTAAAACCATTTGTTTTGAAAATTAGAGCGACGTGGCTCTTGATACCAATTGTGGAAAACTAGAAGGGGGGGGGGTTGAATAGTTTTACCTCTTTTTAATTTGTTCAATGTATATTTGAAAACCTTCAATTAGAGTTTATTATGAAAACAAAATATAATCAATATGATCAATTATATATGTGTGCTTTTGGATTTGTTTTCAAAACTTAGTTTTATGAATAGAGCTTTGGTTGATCTTTATGTGAATATATTTTCCTTTTAAAATCTTAAAACGTTTTGTATCAGATTATCGATTAAATTAAATTCAACATGAGAAGTGTGAATAATACATCTACGTCCATTAGACCATATCATATAATTATACATCCTATCACAATATTAACTTCTATCTACAACACGATCAACATCACAACAATATAAGCAACAACTAAAACACATAGGCAAGGATAGATATAAAGCGATAAATGCAAGAATAAATGAAAAGAGATAAGAGAAAGGAAATGCAAACCGGACACGAAGATTTATAGTGGTTCGGCTACAAGGACACCTTCCTTGCCCTACTCCACTCCCCGAGTCACCTACTCGAGAGTTCACAACACTACTCAACAAATTCCCTTTTGGCGGAGAAAACCATACACGCTTTCGATCACTACACAACTTCTACACACGACTTCTTCACACCACTACTTCTTCGCAACTGCACTACTTCTTCACACCACTACTTCTCCACGACTACATGTCTTCTTCACACTACTACTTCTTCACAAGTAAATGACTTCTTCACCCTACTACTTCTTCACACCTCTTCTTAGTCACCTATTGATTCACTACTAAGTAAGATCATCTTGATCTACTTATTACATATAACCCTACTACTTCTTCACACCTCTTCTTAGTCACCTATTGATTCACTACTAAGTAAGATCATCTTGATCTACTTATTACATATACTTACATAACTTATTTCTACAACTTCACATAAATACTAACTAAAATCTAATACTTCTTTGACTTGATGATAAGAAGTATTCTTCTCTTGCACTTTGAGTGGTGAAGGATTAAATCACTTGAAACAAAAGCTTATAATCTTATGATCAAATGATTTAGAAGGATGTTTAGAAAGGATTGGGACTGAAAATTTTTGTGCAAAAAGGTTAGAAAAATACCAGAAATGAACCAGTATTTATAGGCAAACGTTTCTGACAACAGGAGCGTGCCGACCCCCTTAAATGGTGGCCGGCCCCCTTAAAATTAAGGGGCCGCCCTTCTGAAACGGCCAGATTTCTTGTCTTTTGCTGGGGAAGGTTTATCTAGTGAAATTTTAAATGTTTTTGGCCAAAAGTTTGAATTCATATATTTATTATGAATTAAACATTTTCTTTTATATACCAAAAATGTTTTGTAAAAGATATAAAATATTTTTAACATTTTATAAAAATTGTAGTGACTAAATAAAAGTTCCTNCAAAAATTTGAATTCATATATTTATTATGAATTAAACATTTTCTTTTATATACCAAAAATGTTTTGTGAAAGATATAAAATATTTTTAACATTTTATAAAAATTGTAGTGACTAAATAAAAGTTCCTTTGATCATAAAATGCATTAGGCATTTGTTTATTCATACCTTAAGTGATTGTTGAAGCATACTCGAGTCGTTGAGATGTCGAGAGATGTTGACGTATGAATGCATAGATGATTTGTGATCACAAGTAACTTAAGCACTTTACGTTATGTGTTGTAACTTACATCTTTGTCATCATCAAAACATGAAGAGGATGTTTAGATTAAATATCGTAATATTTATGCCAACATGATGCGCGGGATTGCGACCACGCACTAGGGTTTTACCTCTCAAGGGATCTTGAGAAGCTTGCAATCCCCACCAGGCAGTGTACCTGACCGATGTAGTATAGTGTAGTGGCAAGTACCGGGGGATTGATCGTTCTCTCAGGGAATAGTGTCGTTAGGATTGAAAAGCTACTCTAATAGGTCTAGGGGTGAGGGAAGATTCTTTTTGTATTTTATATTTTTAGGAAAGCAAGTAAAAATCTCGGGTTTTGGAAGAGTGGGCGGAATTAGTTGCTAGTCAACTAACCCAAATTACTACTAATGCAAATAAAATAAAATAACAAGAAAGTAAATCTTTGTGAAAACTATAATGGAGAGAAGTGTGTTTACTTAGATTTTCTTACTCCCTAACTATCTTTTACCGATTGATTAGTGTGTATTAATTGCGTGGATGACGGATTGTATTCCTTAATACCATTCGTAGGGGTGTGTACGGACTTCCCCTAACTCTATGAGATCCTACTTCACTCCTATGTCGAGCCGGCTAAGAAGCTCCTAACATGGGATCACTAGAATTCACTCATGCATTAAATACTATCAAAATAACCTTAGTACACCTTGGTTTATGTTTCTTAAGACGTTCAAGCATGTTACCAACCGGAAATCTGCCAGTTTTCTTAAGCCTAACATCGATAATCACCCATCCAATACAATTAATAACACACCATTCAATCAATAATCAATAGTTAGGTTTCATTAGATCTAAGCAAACACAAAGAAAACTTAGCCTAGCATGTTAAACAAAAGACAAGAACAAGATAGAATCAAACAACACATAGACATATTGAATGATTTATTGATTACTTATCTTCAATGTAACATGAGAGATCTAAGGGTATAAAACCCTTAAAAAAGCTGCAAAAATCGTCTAGGGTTTCTCTCTAAAAAGTTCCACACTTATGACTAAAAATTATGCGAATATATATAGAAAAACAGATCTGACGGCGTCACGTTATGGACTTGATGCCGTCACCTCGCCGTGGTTAGGGTTTCTTGATGGCCTTCTTGACGACGTCCCTCTTTAATCCGTTCTGGCTTATCAAGACTTGACGCCGTCAAGCATGGTCTTGACGCCGTCTGGAGTACTGTTCCAGCAGATTTTGACACTTTGTCGAATTCTTCACTTTTATGCTCCGAAAACGTCCAAAATGCTTCCTTTTCCAGAATTTCTCTCCAAAGTACATAAAATGCCAAAAGGAACGATTTAGGGCGATATTTGATCAAATAAATACGATTTTAGGGCTTAAATGACCCCCGAAAAGCGGTACACTTTTCGCCTTATCAAATACCCTTACACTTGAGATTTGCTTGTCCTCAAGCAAATGCGCTTTTATTCTAATCAAAATACAAGTTAGGGGTCATTTAACACTAATATAAAAGTAATTACAACAAATAATCATTCCACTTCAATCATAATAAGCACGGAGATTACACACTAGCACCTCACAAGTAGTGTTTAGATACTCACATCTCTCAGGTGTCATAGAATTATATCTCATAAATGAAAATGGACAATATATATCTCTCACTACCTGTCATAGCAAATAGATTACCATCTGCTTGGGAAAGGATCGAAAACCTTCTCCACTAGGCGTAAGCACCTAAGATAAACTATCAAAGAGGTCTTTTACAAAAGGGTTGTAATGAGGTGTAGGGATATGATAAACACGGTTTTGTTGGAAAAGGGATATTTTACTGGTGGCGAGTTAATGATCTTGATTAATTACATGTACAATATGGCGTTGCTAAGCCAAGACTAGACTCGACTTAAGCTAATCAAAAAATAATAAAAACATAAAATAAACATAAAAAGAAACGGGATGGTAGTCCGTATGTTTTTTCTACTTTTCTTTTTCTCATTTTTTTTGTATTTTTCTTGATTTTTCGATTTTTTTTGCATACATTCTTGCCCTACCATCCAAAATAATACATCATAGGGGCCTCGGTTCTCCCCTTACACTTGAACTTTTACATACTTTACAAATAACTATTCTAATGACTCGAATTAAGATAATCGAAACACTTGGAGTACTTTTAAAATATTTAGCACATATGGGGATAATAATGTTGTTCTTCCCCATTACTCCATTACACTAGCACTTTACCCATGAGTCCCAATC